>JXOV01004173.1:0-37332 GCA_001014945.1 Clogmia albipunctata
AAATTTAAATTCTAAATATCATTTTATATGAACAGTATCTTTAAAAAATTATATTTGCAAGAAATCAATTTCATTTAGGGCAGTTTCTGTGAATTATTGACAGAAGTCATTCAAAGTTATGTTTCAATGTTTCCCATATAAATNTCCTTAAATTTTAGTCACGATGAAATAATATCAAATTTAAATTCTAAATATCATTTTATATGAACAGTATCTTTAAAAAATTATATTTGCAAGAAATCAATTTCATTTAGGGCAGTTTCTGTGAATTATTGACAGAAGTCATTCAAAGTTATGTTTCAATGTTTCCCATATAAATATTTAATTATTTTTTGTGTTATTTTACAAATGAAAATTGGGAAAAATAGCATTCATATCTCGACGTTCAATTCAGTTTTCTCGAAGGAAGCTATTCGCGTTGTCGACTTCGTCTCCTAGCGGAAGCAGCCTTCCTTCTTGAAAACCGAAACTTAAACCGTCTTGAAACGAAAATAACTATTTATAATACATAATCAAAAAGCAACATAAAACTTTTATCAGGAATATAAACTTAAAAATTACTCTTACTTTTAAAATAAAAATAGGAATTTTTTTTCTTAGTTTAGAAGTAGGTATTTTTCCATTAGAATTTACAAAGTACAAGACCCTGAATTAAAATTTTATATAGTTTAATTCAATTTCATGATCAAACCAACGCAACACCTTTTAACAGTAAGGTCGATTAAATCTTGATTGTTGTTGTAGTTGTGCGATGTTAGTTGTTCTCTTACGGCTAAAGCGAAGAGTGTTTACCATTTATAACTTTGAATACTTTTTATATACATAATTATTAAGTTTTTTTTCATTTATTTTTATTGATTTTATTTTGTCTTTATTTGCAAATACCTTTTTAAAAACTTTAAAACAATTAAACAGAAAGGCAAATTATATGACACAATCTATAATAATAAATATGTGTGACTTATAATGTTCAGCTACTTTACTTAGTAAATGATTTACAATAAAGATTAAGTTAATATATTTTTTGTTATACTTTCAAATTGGGTAAATCAGTTTTGATTGACTGTTTTTGAGTGTCAATCAATTTCTAAACGACAAGCACATAAAGTTAAAAATAACATTTTACAATATCTTTCTCCTATAAAAATAAATTTATTTTAGATTAATAGAAAGTTGTGAATGGATTTGGAATGAATAAAATTGCAAATCGATTGATAAAATCCTTTTTAAATTTAGGTTATTTATAGAAATCTAGTTTTATTTTTTTTATAAAAAAACATATCAGCTATGCTTAAACCTGAATTCCTTATCAAAACATCTTTATTACCTAACTGAAGTAGTAGAGAAACCTGAGCAAAATTTCGCGCTATGTGACAAATGATCACGTCGCGCGATCGTTGACTTCCATAGTTGCAAATTTCAGCATTATTTTGCTATTGCTCACGTTTCCTCTGTGGCACAAAATAAGATTAGTATTGTCTCGGGTATAATTATTTGGCTTTTCGTAGAGCAGCGTTTCCCATTTAAAGTAAAGTGACGAAATGGTCAGCGAAAGAAAACAAAACAATGCCCAGATTTTGATCTGAAAAGACATAAAATTTCGTCATATCGGAACGCAAAAGCTTGAGCAGCGACAAACCTCGACTTTTTTTTTATTTACAATTACAATTTTATTTTTTATAGACGACAAAGGTGTTGTTTGTGCGATTTGCTGTTTGCGAATTTCCATTTAATTTTACTGGGCTCATTATTCAGCTCATAATCTCATAATCTTGCGTAATAGTAATTTGAAAAATTTGGACCGAGAAAGAACAATAATAATAAATGGGAGCAATAAAAATGAGCGCATTTTTCGCGCGAGCGCAACCACATTCGCTAAAATATACTACTATATAATATCTCTCAAATAAATAAATAATTCAGCGAGCACAAGAGGTATTTGCACCAGATTGAATGAGAGCCCCTTCTGCAGTCATTCTATTGTGAATGGATAGTAGGAACAAGCGGCGGCGACGTGAGGTGGATTGGATTGAGCGACGAGTGTTTTGTTACAAAGTTTCACGAGCGTAGAATAAGAATGAGATCGTTTCGATTGCTTCTTGGAGAAGAAAAATAAACAGTGCTGGTTGTAAAGGCCTGGAATTGAGGCCACTTTGCGGGAGGAATTTCATTGTTGATCACTCACACACTTACTCAACACCAAGTTACAGTTTGTTTTTTAAATCCAAATTTATTTATGTGTAATTTTTTATATATCTTTTTGGCTGTTGAAATTAGAAAAACTGAAGTAAACAATGACGATTTTCCCATAATATATTGCATTAACCTTTGCGTTCGCTAATTACCATCGCACCAGCAGCACAGCCAACTTAAAACTGGACAGTCTTGAACGCACCCATGTGGCAAAAACACAATGCCAATAACACCTTTCCGATTTGTGTTGTTTTTTTTCACTTCGACTTTGTCCAATTAATTCTATCCAAACCAATTGAAAGTGGTTTGCCAAATTGGCACCCGATTAGAACCCACCTCATTATTGATTTCACTCAACCGTGAGTATTTCAACACTTGTAGTCATTTTAATCCAACCACTATGGGAAAGAGGTTTTTTAGTTTGAATATCGTTAACACTTAAATAAATGTTTGTTTAAGGTTTAAGTTTGCCTTTTGAAACAATTCCTCGTCTTCAATAAAATTGTTGTAAAGCTTGAATTTTAATTATGGGAAATATGCAAAAATATCAAATAAATGTACATTTTTGTTGCATCAAATTTATTTTAAATTTGAACATAAGAAAACAATTTCTGATTTTTAACTTTATTATTATTTTATTTAAAAATGCATAAAATTTTGTATAAAACACGGCAGATAAGATAAGGTATTATTAAATACATATGCCTTCTTTAGCATTCGCTGCGGTCGTAGACCCTAGTGTTTAATAATGCCTTATCTTATCGACCTAGTTAGATAAATAACTACATATCAAGAAATGTCTTAATTTAATGAATAATTTGTATTTTGCAATCCCACATTGAAAAGTTAACTTTTTCATTCGTTCGCTGTTCAATAAGTTTCGTTTCTTTGAACAAGTTGCAAAATGTACCATTTTTTACTTGTGCAAAAAAGGAGTTCATTGAGTACGCATCTTAAAGATGATTCCCGATTTTGTTTAAAATCAGCCTTAGAACCGATAGATTTGTATTATTAATTTTGAATATGTTTATAACTGAGCATAGTACTACACGTAAAATTAAACGTCCCCTGCTAGACCTACGCTACCTTAGTGTGCGGTGTTGAATGGCGGGTCTAATTGCACTATACACTAATCTATTCGAATATATCTCTTTGTCAGGTTATATATAAATTCTCGACGTTATTGCTATTAAACTAATTTATTTGCTCGTAATTAATAACCAGTATCATTAAACTATCACCTCATAGCCTACGTGGTAACGCATACGGCTGCCTCTTCGGAGGTCATAGGTTCGATTTATGGGCGGGTAGGATTGACTGGGTCCTTTTTCAATTGGTCTAGGTGCTATTAATTGACTAATAAATATTGAAAAACCAATAGTCAGGAAAAGTCTAAACCCGTTGGTTGAGGTTTAGACTCCCCATGCTCCTTACAGGAATTGAAAGGGACATTTATTATTATCAAACGATAAGTTATATAATCTATTTTCTAATTGTAAGGATGGCTCTCAATGAAGGGAGGAAAGACCTTTGCAACACTCTGTCATGATCAGTTTAGTCTGCAATTAGTTGATATTTCAAATTAACCCAACTGATCATATACCATCATATTCATAACTTTAGGTGTTATGAACAACTGGAACCCGGTTTAAAGTTTAAAAAACGTTGTTTTTCACGGAAATACTAAATAAAAGTCAAATCAAATTTCTTAAATAAAATTTGACTTTATCAAAATAACTGGAGGTGTAATTTTTTTGGTGTGATGATTGCAACCTTGCCGAAATGGCAAATCATCTGTCATGCAAACTTTAACATTTTCATAGAATTTCAAAAGAAGTTAATTAATGTATTGAATTTATTAAATTTGTTTCCGCCAATTATGCAACAGTCAAATGTCGCAAAGAATGGCTGAATTTGTCAATAGGTTCACCTATGATGAACGGTCTTATCTAATCGTATAACAACTCTATGACGATCGATCTTGGTCTCCAGCTGTGTTGTAATCATCATTACATCAATATTTTACATTACATTTGATAACTTATTAATTCAAGTGTGTCTCTCTATTTGTTTAATGGTTTCAAATGGGGGGAAAATTGAAAGATGTTGAACCACAAAAATATTAGAAAGTAGAAAGATACACGTCAATTTTCATCCATATTTGTCCAATGTGACATTTTACTCCATACTTTGGTATGGTTAATCGATTTCCCTCGGGCTATGAAAATAAACAGAGACCCACGGAAATAAATTAGACCGAATTCGAGTCTAATGTATGTATCTGGATCTTATTTAGTGTTACCTAACTGTTATTTTTAAAATCGATTCCAATTGGAAAGGTGCACTTGGGATGGGCATGGACTGGCTTAGAATGCCAATTCTTTTTCTTGTGGTCTTTGGCTGGATAATGTGATTTTTAAACAATTGTTGGAATTTACAAATTAGCTTCAAATGTCACACGGACGTTTTTGTGGTAATATTTTTATTGTTCTTTGTGCAATATGATATTTACGATCGTTATTAAAAAGTTACTACTTTAAATAACCTTGGCTAAAGTACTCGTTCATCCGGACTAGGCTAGTTTTTACATTTATTACAGACGATTTTTTTATTTTTTGTTTTTTTAATTTTCAACGCTTACTGGTGGTGAACTAAATTACTCTTTTTCGGCTTTAATGGAATTGTGTTGACAATGTTTTTCACTTGTGTGGCATTGACCGTGGTTAATATGTATGTTGAGGATAAATACAAATCGATGGCCTTTACTTTCAAAAAATGGGTTATTAAAGGGTTTGTTTTTTTATTTAAAATACTAATTTAGTTTTTAATTGACATAAATCATTGATCAAGAAGAAATGTGAAGAATCACTACATTTCCTCCATTTAAAACCAATATACAAAACTAGTTTACATTTTTATATAAATCTTTAAATGTATCAATCCAATTGAAGCCATTTTTGCATAAATTAAAAGGTTTCCATATAATATTTAATATTATCAAAACTGCAGTTTTAATTTTTAATACTAAAGCATAATAATTATTTAAACAACGTGTAGGAAAAATGAACCATAGTTAAACTAGAGTAGAGTTCTAAAAGATACTAGTGTGCAATTATGTGTTTTTCGAACTAGTTTTTTACAAGATTTTATACAATTCGCATATTTATTAGCTATTTTCCGCGAAATATGAAGTAAAGAATAAGAAGACAATTCAGTACTAAATTAAGGTCTAAACACATACAATTAAGGGAAGTCCTTGTCAAGCGAATAGAACTTTTGGTCTAAATTTTTCAAAATATCACCTTGCACCATGCACTGTATCACTGATCTCATCATCTAAACCACATTGAAAACCATAATCAACATTTAAGAAGAACTTTACTTTTTGTCATTTAATGTAAAAAAAATTTAAATTGATTAATAAATCATGGCCTACTTTATTATAGAGACATGAAAAANCAAATTATAATTTTCATTCTACGCTACTACGATTAAAAATTATAATTTTTAGTAGATTAATTTTGGTACAAAGTACTATTTTCGTGTTTTTACACGATTTGTAATTGTCTGCGGGTATTGAATTATACTTTATTCAACACTGTACGATTATAAAACAATTTCTAGAGGAAGCATTGGCTACTAAAATGTAAACATTTTTCAACAGAATTGTATAAAATAATTTTATTGACGTTTAATAATTACATATTCAAATTAGGTAATTTGTTTATGATTTATTGACAACTTATTTAATGCAGTTTCAAGAGAAATTTGATGTTTATGTTTTTTTATCTATAAAAAACTACTAAGATCCAATTTAAATTTAATTTTTATGTGTAGAAAACTTATTAAGACCACATTTACATGGAGATATTTTACAAATTAAAAATTGTAAAAATTTGTCGAAAGTCAATAAAATTACAAATGTATCTAAAAAAATAAAGTAATAAAATCATATTTAAATCAGTAGTTTATTGGCTTATCATAATTCAATGACCTCAATATGATTCGTATAATAAATTTCACTTAATTAAGACCACATTTGTTTTTGCTTTCTATTTAAATAGTTTGTATTAAAAATTAAAAATTCTGTTATAATAATTGTTGAATAATATATTTTTAAAAATTTCCTTTTGTATTTTTGGTTTTTAACATTTTATGCTTACAATTATTTTAAACAAAAATTTCTTTTGTCTAATATGACATCGGAAATCGGTAAATGAAAGTGATTTCCTCTTGATTTTTAAGTGAAACACTTGTCAAAGTTTAGAAGGCTTTAGACATGGAAGACAACTTTCAAAACCAATTAATTTGTCAAAACTAAGCTGAGTAAAGTGAAGTGATAACAAAAGCCGGCATTCTTTTATGACAACGATTCCTCAACATTCCGGAAAGCCCATCAATAAAAAGTAATCGATAGTAAGTGGGACTCACTCCTTCAGACCTCTAACTATTCCTCCATTTGAAATTGTTTTAAAAAAGTTAGTGGATTAGCTTTGGAATGCCGTTGACATGTAATCACTGTACTGAAGTCCGAAAGATAAGACAGAAATTCCAAACTAATGTTAATCATAGTAGGCAAAGTAAAGAGTGTCTCATCAAAAATTAAGTCGTAGTTGGCCGTGTAAGTGATCGATCGATGGCGCACGGTAAACAAAATTATAGAGTATCGATTTCTCTAATTTGTTTTCGGCTTTTTTGGCCCATTGACGACTTTTGTGTAGTGGAAATTTCTAAATTAGAGGGCTTAAACAAAAAGTGAAAAGTGCGCAAAACGTTTAATTTGGCGTCAATCGACGACCACCCATGAACAGGGCTAATCAACAAGAAGAAAAAACAAAATTGATCAAGCGGATGTCAGTTGATCAATGATCGTATTGGTAAACATTTATTTAGCTAATTGTGACGAAATAACAGGTTTTTGCCATTTCTAATAGCTTTAGTTAATAAAGAAATGCTTTTACTTGCAATCCCACAAAAAGATACCTTTTCAAATCAGATCTTAATTGGAATTAAATGATCAATCGATATCGGTGTAATTAAAAGTGATTTTCTCAAGCAGTTTCCTGGACATGATAATTGAGGTTATGTGTTTTTCTTCAGATAGTGGACAAGTGTCTGTTATCTAACTCCAATTTATGGTGAAACATATCGAATAGAGTTCACAGTTTGATGATGTAATGCGATTAGTCTAATCATAAATTACATTTGCGAAAACGCATTTTTGCAGTAGAAGAGACTTGGAATGTGCTATCCAATAGTTGAAACATATAAAAGGCGTATCATTATATAACATGTTTCATAATAATACAATATTATTAATAAGAGGTAAACATTTAATTATAATAAACTTGGCTATCGGTGTAGGTATGTATTTATTTCCATTTTGTGAAATTGGACATCAATAAAATTTCAATAATTACTAGCCCAGGGCTGTAATGAAATGTTTATTAAATAGTTTTGATGTTTCACGATCTCCATTTCCTCCATTTCACCATTGGGATCTTTTTGTTTGTGTGTCCAAATTCAAGACAATTAAGTAGTCATTGAATTAAACAACGGATTCTAGGTTAAATGCCTTCAGAAGAACAAAGTAGCTTTGGAAAATCGGAATGGAGTGAAAAGAGAAATTGATTTGCAAATTACTAATAAAGTGCGTTTTATTATTCTGCACATTATTACCGCTCAGAAACCATAAACTGCTGAAAACACCTTCGCGAATTCCGTTAGGCGAATTAAAGTGGCTATGCTCATGAGATCATGGACTGATGATGATGATGGGGTCTCACGTGAATGCATTTCCTGCTTCTCAGCGACGATGAGAGAGAAAGAGATCCCAATGCCCAATGTGCACAGACTACAACGTATAATTAAAAAGTTCTATATTCTATTCGAGTAAATTGCAGAATTTTAAGTGCGGAATGTTATAATGAAAAAAAAAAAACAAAAGAGAGATAATATCAGGAGGCGTTGGAAATAATAATGAGTGCAGGTGTCATTTTCCGATCGGCTGCAAAATCTAATCTATTGCTTGGAGGCACATTTTTCTATCTCTCTATCTCCACACCTATTATTTAAGCATCTCAATTCAGAAGAACTCGACATCTTGGTGCATTCTTAATTACCCACTTTTGAATTTTTGTTTTTTTTTCTTCTGCGTGTTGCATTTGTTTTGCGTTAGAAAAGAAGCTAATTTTGTTTCTATTATTCGACTCGGAATGTCTGTCTAGTAGGGGGCTCACCCATTCCGATTCGTTCAGCATCTAAAAGTTCTCATATATGTAAATGACCCCAATTAAAGTAATTCTTTGTGCACACAAAATTGTTTAATAATGGCCAGCTTTTGTTTGGCGTTTTTCAATGCCCGTCAGTTGGTTGAATGGGCCCAGCATCATCATCAGCATCCACAACAGCATTAGAACAGCATTTGAAGAGAGGGATAGATAGGTGCACAAAAAGTTCAATTACGGCATAGGTGCATGGGAGAGGAGATGGATGCCAATCAAAGCACTTAATAAAGTGTTTTGGAACTTAAGTGGGCTGATAAAAAAGATCCGTTCTTATTCACGAGTCGTTCTGTCCAATCTTTGTCTGACGGGAAAGAACCTTGGGTTACATAACGGACTGTTTTGGTTTTCCAATCACCAGACATTCGATTTATGTAGTTCTTGAGCTCTCTTCTGGCCACTCTTTAAAGCACACACACAGTTAGCGATAAGCATTGTCAGTTGTATGACTCTTGTCTAATTGAATTATCGTTTTTTCCGTTCCAGAAAGATGCTCTCAACACCACGATCAGCTGTAACTAACTAGATTTAGACAAAAGGTGTTTGCTTGTAGCAGGTGTGAAAGGCGCTCTTCACACGCAAGATGGCGTTACGTCTGAAAAAGGACGTCCAAAAGGCGTCGTACTACGTCTGGTTCCTGGGAGCCCAGGAGGCTAGAGGCCTGCGAGGGTCTCGTGTCCTGTTGCCGGCCATCCCACGGCTAATAGAGCGCAGTCATGAACAAGAGCCACTGAAAGTCACACTTCAGGTCTCGCATAAAGGGCTGAAAATTATTCAGGTGAGTCCATTTTTATTCTTTTGGTTGACAAAATCAAAAGAACAGTTTTAAAATAATTAAATATAGGTAAACTTTCGAAAAGCTTGTTTGTACGATTAATTTTAATAATGGTTTTTGACATTTTTATGGTGCCAAGTCATAAAACTAAGAATGAGAGATAAACGATTATAAAATTAAACATAATTTATTCTGTCATCAAATATCTCATCAATAAACGTCTATAATTGATGACCATAAATAAAATAAAGAAAGCCGATAGTTTTATTTTCATCTTAATCTTTAAAGTGTTTTTTATCCATGGTTTTGAAAACTATTAACACTTTTCCAGTAAAATTTATTTTCTTATAACATTCTGTCAAAGATTTAATCAAACATTCAAATCTGTATTGATTTACTTCTAATGTGTGACTTAAGTACAATCTCTAATTATAAATATAAAAGATTCCATTTTGCAGTACAGTTTTCATTCTAAAGCGATGAGATAGCAGTCAATAACATTAAATATAAGTTAACTATTTTTTACTACATAAATTAGGGTGGATCAAATTAAAATTTCAAATTGATCTCACTAGAAAATCTTTTTTGCACTCCCGTATCGAAACATACGCTTTTCGATATTTATTTGAGTTTCGTAATGTATCATTTTATCGCACTCAGTGAAAATTTTTAATTTTTATTTCACTAGTAAAAAAATGTCATAAACTATCCAACAAATTTGTCTCAAAGACAAAATTTGGTCGACATTGTTGCCCTCAAACTACACAAAATATAGGTCTCGGCTATGCTATAGGACCGTGATTATGTTTCAAATTAATTAACGTTTCCTGTTTTTGAAATTTTAATATTTACCGTTTCAACAGCCATCTGCATGTAATTTGTGCATATTTTTTTCGATGTTTAGCACATCACGTAGATATCAGAGATAAATCTGCCAAACTGTAATGTAAGTAAATTATATTAATAGCCTTATATTGCTTTAAATAGAAATTAATTTATGTAAATTAAAGCAAATAAATGTTCCATGCAACAATAAAATAGGCATTTGCCTTTTGACCAAGAAGTTAAGAGGAAACAAACTCTATTAGTTTGAATTCCAACCGTTAACGGTAACTTTGCAATTTAAGGTTTCAATTGAAACATTTGTGAACCATGTAAATTTTTTAATTTTCCTTGTAAATAATGAAATTTGATGTATTTGAATTGTAAAAATTTCTATTCTCATGAGTGGAGTACTCGGGTGTAAAGTTCTGTTTTTTAACTCGGAAGCGATGAAACACTCGCCTTCGACTCGAATGTTACACAATCGTTAAAAACAGTTGACTTTATTCCCTTGTAGCACAAATAACTATTATTTTAGACACATCTTAAATACTATTCACAGATAAAATTGCATTTAGAAAATAAACTACCTCTTGAGGATGCCTGGTAAAATTAGATTTTGCCGGATTTCCCGACTTATTTGTGAGGACTGACCAATTTAAAAATAATTTGCCAAGGAAAAAAATTCACGATTTTATACAAAGATATCACGTCTTGAAGCAAAATAGGAAAAAAATCAAGTAGTTTTTAATACTCGTAAAAGACTAATAAAATTGAGTTAGCCACTTACTTTATTTACGGAATGATCAGTTTAACTTATTTCTTATTTAAAAAATGTTTTGTTTAACAATTTTGGTTTAAATTAAAAATAAAACTATTTACTAAAATTGACCAAAACCCGTACAAAGGTGCAAAATTATTATATTTTAAATCTAATTTCACTTATGTTTAATTTGTTTAAAAATAAAATTTTGATTTATAACCATAGCGATGTTTTGGTTTATTGATATTTATTGTCTATATCATAATGGTATCTTTTCATTACATAAAACAATAAATAATAAGTCCTGTTGCCTAATAATGTATTCAAGTTTAAAAGTAATTAAGATTTTTGCGGTATTTTCCAAAGTACTGAATAAATTTGAGAGTAAAGATAGCTCATCGGTGAACATTCTAATGGTGAAATAAAGTGGCAAATAATGAATGGAGTGAGTGTCTTGATAGTTGTCGATCGACAGGCTGGTGTGGTGATCGTAAATTGAAACAATAGGGCTGTGCTTTGAAATGGAATCATTAAACGGTTGAGGTTCGTCGTCCAATATGGCCAAATAATGATGTGCCTGGTGCTGCTGATGCTCCGATGCGATAGGATCGGAAATCAAAAGCGTGACCAAATGGAAATTGCAATAAACACACAATCACGAGTGTATTATTATTAGTGGCATGCGAATCATCATCACTACACTATGGGTTTCAGAAGCGGTAGTTCTTTTTTTCGTTCGTTTTAAGAAGAAATTAATACCATCGCACAAATGGAGAAATGGTTTTACTTGAAAATATAGCAATAATTGCAGATAACAGCAACTGATTTCCAGAGTGTTTAGTCCAGAGATCTGAGAGCGCGCGCGGCATAGTGTCTGCTGAATTGAAGCCATTAGATCTTTAAAGTACGTAAGAACAATACAGTAAATGGTTTTGTGTTTTCATCTGTTAATTGACGCGCAAGAAGAGAAGTTTGTTTTAATGGGAACTGGGAAGAGGTTTCTCTTTGTGCCGTGTGCGCGGGCTTTATTTGTGTTTTTTTAAAGAAGACGATTTAGAGCTTTTTTGCGTGTTTTTCTCCATTCCTGAAAAACTTCTTTTGCGCGCGCGCGTTCTGTCTGTTTGAATTGCCTCAGAAACGGGAAAATTCAGAGTGTTTGCTCGAGTCATTCGAGCCATTTGCGAGCTGCAAACAATTCACCATCATCACCGGCGAATCAACAAAATATCGAGGCTGAACAATTGAAATGTAATCAAAGTGCCATTACGTCTCTGGAACGGTGCGCGCTGATTTGGGATTTTGTCGCGCAGAAGAAGAACCGTTTCGAATTGATTTGGGACGCGGGCTCTGTCCAGCAGAAGACCAGTCCAGGGCCCACCCGGACCATTATTTGCCATCTCTCTGTATTATAGTACTTTCTTTGCATTCTTGGAGATTTTCGCTTTGTTTTCGTGTAATTTCCAAAGAGACGGGAATTTGTACCCGCAGCGCAGCGCAAATCTCGTTCTGGTTCTTATTACACCGATCTTAAGTGGTAACTGTACTTGGCTTGCACCATTAACGCTAACTATTCTGGAACACTGCAGAAGAGAGGAGCAGTTCTACGACCCTAAAGCCACCATCGTGATGATAATAACACGGCAACTGATAAGATCTAATACCATTTTCTGCCTCCTTGCTGAATCTAATGCGAAAGATCATCATGTGGGATCTGATAAATTTTTAATTTTCAAAATGATGTATTGTGGTTCATCCCAACGACCTCACTTGTTCTTGACATGATAATTTATGCTTATCCCAGCATCAAATTCTTAGAAATTAATTGGTAACGAAATGGTACTCCACTTTTTTGCTACGACTATCTGCAAAAGGTATATAATTTTGTATTATGAAGTGATCTTCTAACCTTTAGATTGCTATCTGCAATTCAATTAAACGCGAAAATTATAAATATGGTTTCTCAGGCTTCCTTGGCTAGACGCCGCTCCTTTCGGAGCATAGGGCAGCATAAATATGGTTTATTACTTATTAATTTAATTTTTATTTGATTACACTAATATTATTATATATACCTTGGTTCTGACACCATGTGTATGTTCTAATCACTTATCAATGGTCTATTTAATCTTTAATCCAAATATCCAATATTCAAACAATATTGTAGCTATGTATTTCCAATTCACCTAAATTAATTGATTTATATCAAATACTGATATTTCCATTATTATAATGTAATTAAAGACCGTTTCCATTAATCTGGACAGACAGTTTTTAGAACTTTTAAAATAATATTTGAATCAACTTGATAACCTAATTAATCTTGAATGATTTAAAGTAGATATTGAAAATTATATTCGTTAATATAAATTAATATTTTACTTAAAATGTTGCACTTTGAAGCTGTGACATTTAAATTAAGAGGAAGTAACGTAAATTGTGGCTGGGGTGGTGCAGTTGATTAAAGCTTTGTTACAAAATTCAACTCGATGAGCCCAAGGAATGTATTGTAAAAAAACGAGATTAACTGAAATTTTAAAAGAAAATTTCGGGTAATTTTTATGAAAAGATGATGGAAAAATCACAGATAAAATTATTAAATTGGTTCAAATTAACCGAAATTCTAAATAGAAATTTCAGTTAATCTTGCTTTTTCACAATACAACCCCTGGTCCTGATCGCTTTCACTAACAACATTCTAGGATTAATATTTTTTTAAATGCATTTACTGTCGAATAACTGGTACCCCAGAGCGCATAGAATCGTAGAAATTAGCCGGATCTTTCTATAATACTAGTAATTTGCCGCTATTCAATAAATGGATACAGATGAAAATTATAAAAGAATAGTCTTCATTGAAATATGTGTGTAGCACACATTAACGCCTTATTATACAGTTATCATGTTCGGTTATCTGTTTATTAAAATTATTATTATAAATTGTTGGAAAAAATCAGCGGAAAACAATTAGACAGCTTTGAACAGAAGTCGCGAATAATCCGTTTTCTAAAATCATATGGACAAAATGACATACCGGAAAATTCGATGTAATTATTGGCATAATTTCTCAAATAAAGCCTCTGTTCATCTAGAAATAAGAGTTCAAGAAGAATGATCCCAAAGGCAATAATTTACTAACCTTCTCCGAGTCTAGATCTTCAAAAAAAAGATCTTTCGAGTTTATACGTGAATTTAGGAAAATTTCGCCTTCATTGACGTCTTGGCTCCATGACTGACGATGGGTTGAGTGCTTATAATTTCTGGATATTTTGGCTATCTGCAAACAAATTATGTACGGCTAAATTAAATAAATGCCACTAATATGCCATTTTCTCCATAAATCGTTTTGAAAAACAAACAAAAAATATAAATATTATTTTGTTTCTAACAAATCTTATTTTAAGTCAACAATGAATCTTAAAGGGATGAAATAACCACCAGGAGAATATTTAGTTTTGCGAAAATTTTGTAATTGAAATGAATGTGAATTAAAACACTTTACACTAAAATAACTACTGAGCGTTCATATTTCGGCAGGTTAGCGAAGACCACTTGGGTCACATGATATCACAGTCAGATGCGAGCTAAAAATCGCTAAAATCACAAAATACCCCCTATGCCATTTTGTACATAGTGACAATATACAATAATTACATATTATTGAATATCAATTTAATTTAAATTCATTTCCTTAATTTCAATTTGTATTTATCAATTAAATTGTTAAACTTTTATATAAAATTACTAAAACCTGAATTAAATTGAATAAAATTAATGTTTTATGTAAAGATCTAGTTTGGTCTGGTTGAAAACGACTTAAAGTACAATTTACTGCTATCAGTTCATTCATTTCGCCAATGACGTCAATAACATATCGTAAAAATTAGCATTTATGAGGTTATAGTGAATGTGTCAGGAAGTCCACTTTCAAGAGAAATTGCGTTATTTGATTATCTGTATAGTGAGTTTGAGTAAAAAGTATTTATTGTAAATGATTTCAAAATAAACTCATTATAATAAGTTCACTAAAAACTAGTAGCTAATTAATATTCACTTCATGCAATATCATTTGTTATAACAACTTATTAACACTTGTAGTTTTTTTTAAAATTAGATTCTGTTAAAAAATGTTTTATGTAAGTGTGCCATTATTCATTTTGATTTGCAAATTGGCAAATAACGCGATTATATAATAAGATATATTACCTTCTGAAAGAGATACCTTATCTATTTTTACCGAATTTATAAATAAATAAATTACATAATTCATACATGATCGGTATTGTAAAAATTATAGGAAAAACTGTTATAAGTTTAATTTAAATTAGCTTTTCTTTCAAAGGCCTATTTCTGGGCTTATAATGACTTAATAATGGGTTAAATAATCGTGCGTTTTAAAGTCGTGGAAAAGCTCAATTTTACAAATTAAATTAAGAATTTTGGTCGGAAATTGTTTGAGAAATTGATGTCATTAATTTGAATGCATTTGTTACGCTCAAAATTTCTTTCGGTTCGTTTTCACGAATTGGCCATTTGCATATTTACATAATTCGGCTTGAAAACCAGCTCGACGACGACCCAGATTGGGCACGTTCATTTTCATATACTATACCTATCCATCCAAGTATCTAAGTGGATGGAAGACAGTCGTCATCGAAATAATTTCAATCGAATTTGGACAATTAACACACATTTCCATATATGCGGTCGCTGTAATTAACATGTTTGGCCAAGATTGACTGGCTCTGGTCACTTCGCATCCATGCGAGAGTCAATTCACCCATTTCCCACATCATCTAGACTCGTACTATTATTAGTATAATTTACGGTCTTGGAGATTAAATTGATTGAAGGCGTCGTCGCTTGGCTCGACTTTCTATATAAATATTATCAATTATCTTAAAGAACGGTTTCCGAATATCGTTTCAGGGCTCGTCAAAGCACTTTATTCCACACTCGGCTATCACCTGTTCCGTCCAGACAGACGACATTGTCGCCTGTGTCTTGCTGCTCTACAATCCGGCCACTAGGTGCCCCCTCCACGTCCATGCCTACAGATGCGACTCCGAGACCACTGCAGAGGCCCTCAATCAGCAGCTGCAAATCCTTATCAATCGCCCCGAAAATCAAAAGCGGTTCAGTGAACTTGAATCAAGGTAAGACATTATAATAGTTATTTAAACAACCAGGTCGATAAGGGTTATTTAAAGTCACTGGCGTAGCAAGTGGTTTAGAGAAGGCTCATGTGTTAAATATTAATTATCGGTCATGTTTTATGCAAAATTTATTGCATTTTTAAATAGATTTGCCCAAATTTGTAAAAAAAAGTCATTGTTTATGAAAATTCATATTTAAAATTTAGTTTAGCCGAGACATACTTCGGTGAAATAGTGAAGATACAAAGAAACAAAAATGCATATAAATTTTATGAATTTCTTTCATGGAGGTCACGCTTTAATAAAAAAAAATAAGAAAGAGCTCTCTCTAGTCGTTTTCCCCATGGCTGGGGATCGTGATATATCATGTTCTTTGTATAACAGTTTTCCATTTTCCTTGGTCTTCTGCCTCCCGTAGTGTCGTGTAGAATGATCCTGTTATGTTTTTAATAGGATCAGACCATCTAAAAGGGCAGCGACCTCTCGATCGCACTCCCTCTATGTCTCCAGTAACTATTAGCCGGAGAAAGAGCACAAGGGACTTAAAAATTCCTTTAAAGTATGGTAAAATGATCCCTAATTGGTAAAACATTCCGATACGCTTTCCAACAGAGTTATTTCAAAGATCAATGATTTATACGAACTTATTTTGTCAAAAACTTTTAAAATGATAATGAGAATAATAACTCTGTCTAACGTGGGATTCTTTAAATCTATTTATTATTTGTGCATATTTGTTATTAGGTTACAAGATTATAAAACACAATAGTAAATTATTAAAATTAATTAAAATTTCACGCCAAAAGTTATAATTTATTGAATTATGGCCATTATAAAAAATTATTTAAATAATTGCGAAACTATTAAAGAACTAACAATAAAATGAGTTAATGATCACTTCTTTACATTTGTTTTTTTTTTTAATTTTGATCATTTGTGTCTAACATTGACTTTGACCAAATTAAAACGATATTAAGTTCAATGTTACATTTTACAATGTACATTGCACATTGAGTTTTTTTACATTTTTAAAATAAAGTTCATTGTTAATAAATTAGAATGGAAGTAGTTTTGTAACGAAATCTAATTAAAAGTCGTTGTTACCCTAAGCTCTAAGAGAATTATACTAATTCATAATTTTAATTAGAAATGTATAAAAATTATGAATTTTAATGAAAAATTCTATAATTTTTTTACATAAATTTTAGATTTAAACAAGAGTCTACTCTCGATAATTCGAAAATCCAGGCGACTTTTGAAATGTTTCGAATTATCAAGTGGTTCCATTGCTGCTGTTGCTCCAACTGCTTAATAACTTTTTTTTAATAGAAAAAGCGCTTGAAAATGCTACAACAACAAATTTGCAACTTTGAATTGTCGTGTGTATGGATTTCGTTCGATGTATCAAGAGATTTTGTAGGGACTTCGGAGGAGGTTCGATTTATTGAGAGGTTCGAATACTCTGTGGTTTGAATTATCGAAAGTCTACTGTATAAGAAATTTTTTTGTTTTTTGTAAATTATATAAACTTTTAAATATTTTTTAAAAAATTTCAATTAATTTCTTTTCATTAATAGAAAGGTTTTGAGTGAAATATAAGCTGATAATAGGTTTCCGTTCATTAGCGATCATAACAAATCAATGTTTTTCTAGTTTACATAAGTTTTTGTTTAACTTCGAGACCTAAGACACATGAACAAAAATTAAAAGTTAAAACAACACTTTTTTATCTTCTAAATCATCTAGAGAAAAAAACTTATCACCGAACTCCAATTTAAAATCGTGGGAAAGTGAGTTGTGACCGTGATCTCAAAGTCTGAAACCGAATTATCTGCACGAAGAGGTCAGAGACTTTGTAAAATATAATTTTGTTTTGTGATTTTTGATTGATATGCGAAATGGTGGAATTAGAAAAGTGGATCTTCCTGTGATCCTCATCATCGATGATGAGTCGGATCGTGATCTTGTGGCGATTAAACGCGATCTTCGAATTGTTGTGTATACTTTGTTTTCATACACGCTGTTTATTCGCTATAAACACTTTCGATTTCTTTTGTCCAACAACCGATTCCCATCATCAAGAGCTTCTCTTTATTATTATGGTTTATAACAATCAATTGAAAGTAAATTGATTTTTGCACCATTCCTTTTTAATTGAACGCATAACCGAGATCCATTGTGTATGGGAGTCTTATTTTTCTTGTCACTTGAACACCACTTGGCCATTTTTACCTTCGTTGTTGTTACAACAGCAATTCAGTTGTTTTCTTAACAATTTAATTAATAATACATTGTATGTATCATTTGCAAATTAGCGCTGCTTTCCAATCAGGTCGTATATTACAATTTGGCAACAACGAATGAAAAAAATGGGAAACAAAAATTGATGGCCTCTTATCTGGTGATTCGATCGGATTCCGGTGACCATTAGCATTTCTCGGGTTTAGTTTTTTGGCAAGCGTAATCCGCCTCTCTAACAATTTTGATTAATTAATTTTGGACGCGCAGAACCGCTATGTGGAATGCCTGCCTGCCTGCCTCCTCAGATCCACAATCGACTTCTTCAGAAATAAAACTGGGCAAAGAAGAACAATTGACATTATCAATCATTTCCAGCCAATGTCTTGAACAATGGTTTGTGGGTCAGGGCTTAAGAAACTCTATCGCAAACATGTGTCTTGATGGATGTAGATCGATCTAAGAAACTCCACCCACTGATCGAGTAATGAGTTAAGCCATTACAAACTGAATTCAATTTATACTAATTGAAATACGATTTATAATTGCGCCTCTCCGTTGATTGTCTTTGATGTTATTAAGATATTTCCGTGGGCTTAATAATGATGGAGTTCGTTTCAATGGATTTATTCTTATGTTATTTTTATGGTTTGCCTATAAATGATGAACGTAATGTGTTTATCCGAATTTCGAAACAAGTTTTTATTGCAAAAGTTATCAAATTATTTTATCTGTTTCGATTGCTCGGCAATGCCTAATGGAACCAGCACCCACAACACAACAAATTGATTGTCAATATTTATTCAATTGATAGAGTTTTGAAAAGATCCATAGTTTGATGGTTAGCAATACGCAATAATAATGTTAATTTAGACATTTTCATCACATTTCTCTATATTGTTCTCTGTATCCATTTTCTGGTAAAAATTAATAAATAGAAGATTTCGTTTTTGGTGAAACAGAAACGCCCTCTGAAATTTCTAAGAACCTATAAACACACAATCATAATGAATGTCTGTACTAATGTGAATTATTTGTGATTTATAAATTTTGATTGGGAAAAGATTAGTTAGGCATAAATTTCGTTGTTACCCTTTCGTATCGAAACATAAGCTTGTCGTTACCCATTTGTGTTTAACTTTTCGCATTAAATGCAAAATTTTGAAATTTTTATTTCACTAGGGCGAAAAATCATAAATCTTCGATCAAACTTGGTTCAAAATAAAAATTTTGGAACCATTTTGAAAAAAAATAAGTTAAATTTTTAATCCAGGCCCTTAAAACGGTAAAAAATCGTTCAAATAAAGACAGTTGTAACGGTCTATTTTCTTTTTTGAGGAAAGTGTAAAGAAAATTATGTCCTGCTCGCGTGTATAATCTGTTATTTACACCCTTGTATCACAGATAACTCTTTTATATATACATGAAGCCCTTAATAAAATATAACTTTAACATAAAATTTACAACAAACATTTTTTTTTAAATTTGTCATAGACATAATAAGAATTCCGTAAAAATCTTATTGAAATGTAAAAAATATTAAAATTTTGTTAAATTAAAGATAACATTTAAGAATACCATTTTATAGTTTTAAAATGTAAAATTTTACAAGATAATAGACTCGTACATTAATTTATTTTATATATCATAGTTGATATTTTGAAATGTTTTAAATTATGATTTATATACTTTTCTCTTCATTCATATTTAATGGGTCTTGTGGTATAATTAACATAATTTAAATATGCAAATCACGACCAGTTGAGAAAACTGAAAGATTGCAAATATTTTTTTGTACAATAATAACTTTAAGTGTGGAAATTGACGATAAATTGCAGTTTATTATGAAATGTAAAATATCGATTTCATTGACTTTTTGTGTTTTGAATTTAAATGTTATTGTCTTTTATTTTAGGTTAAACACTTTGTAACTGAAGACATTATTAAATGTAATTCTGTATTGTTTTTTAGTAAAACCATAACGATCGTCCATTTCAATGCACATTCCTTAAATGATTTGCTTACTTTTGTTTATTGGCGATAACGATCTACAGTTTTCCTTTCTCCCGTTTATTTTCGAAAGAAATTTACTGGAATTTCGCCTTAATTTCTGATCGGCTCTCTGCTGGGGGCTCATTAATAAGAGAGCCAGCCAGAGCCAGAGAATGTGGCCAACCGGTTGAACATATGAAAGTGACCGGACAGGTGAAAAATGAACTTAAAGCCATTGTTGCTTGTGGTGGAAATGAAGTAATTTGCTGAAATAAATCGATATAGTTATTTTATTAGATTTTATAATAGATGATTTTCCCAGTTTTTATTGGCTTGTTTAAGGAAGTAATGTCTACCACAAGGTGTTATTACTGTAATGAAGTTCATGAATATACATAAATCATTGAATAATAACCTCATTACAGTTGTTGCACCTATAAAAGCTAATTATTTTATTTCTTTATCCTATAGTATACTGAAATATCGTATACAATTTTGCAAGAACTGATAATTTCTTTCGTTAAGCTTCTGTTATCTTAATAAAAAGTAGTTTGTAATATAAACTGATTAATCGATACATAGTTATATTTTAATATTTATTATAATAAGATTTAATATGCAGTAAAAGCTGCTTATTCAAACACTCCGGGACGGAAATTGATTCGTCTTTATTAACCGATTGTCTGAATTAAGCGATTGGTCATAAAAACTTAGTATGTGTTCTGTAAATAAACTTTTAAAAATATGAATGTACGTATCAGTGGTTTAACTAGGGGGGTACGGCGAGGGCGGACCGCCCCGGGTGGCACAATTTTGGGGTCGGCATTTTTAAACATAATATGTGATTTTTCTATATAACACATTTTAGACCTAATTTCATAATTATGACCTTTTTATATTACTTCTAAATCGTTGCTATTGCTGTATTTACTGGGCAATCGTACAAAAGTAATGAAAAATGTCTTTGACTTTTTAAAAAAAATTAATTTATGTAAGGGGGCGGCAAATTTCATACTCGACCGCCCCGGGCAGCAAAATCCCTAACTACGCCACTGGTACGTATATATGCATACATATTTATATGTGCTTGAAAAAGTTTATTTACTAAATAATAATTGTTTAATTTATGTTTATTACGTGACATATAAAAAGTTATAAATCGGCAAAGACATGATATCTACATGTGTTATGCCTTGTCAACCAAACAAATTTGAGCGGTAATAAGAAATAGATATGAGAAAACGGAATAATTTAACAATCTTTCGGACAATTAAATATGATTCTGTATGTGATGATGTGTTTTATTGATGACTAAAAAGTTTTAGTAAAGAGAGACGTGTAAACTAACGCAGTGCCATCATATCAATAAACTCAACACATGCAAAGAGGAGATTTTTTTCTGTTTGTTTTTTCCATTTCTTTTCACTTCTTCGGCCAAATAAATAAACTTAGGGGCCGCGACTCCTGACATGGTCAATATTAGTGTGAATATAATGTAAACAAACGATGGATTTTTGTCTCGCATTTGAACTCCCAACTCTTTCATATTAGTGATAATTGGGGCGCGCCGCTTATAAGAGCAGCAAGCTAAATTCATACAAAAAAGAACAGCTTGCCTTGTTTGAAACTCTCTTTCAAACTCTGTTTTAAACTAACTGCTTTAAATGTATTGTGTCTGGAAATTAACAAATTGACACATTCGCCTAGTAGAATATTTTTGAACTAAGTGAATTAAATTTAAAATGGAAATTTTTTCTTTAAAACACGTTTTAAACAGGATCTGGAAGATGTGTCATGAATAAAATAATGGCAGTTATCAGATTTTATGGTAAACCTTCTTAAAATTTTAGTTTTACAAAAATTTCAATTTAAATCCATTTACGACACCAATACTTATGTGTCGTGTACAAATATAATTTTAATATTATTATTTCTTTACGTTGTCTTTCGCCGCGGTTTAGCTTTATTGACCAAAAAAATGTACGTTTTAACTGGTGCAAATAATAAGCATTAGGCGATGGATTTCAAATGGTGCCGATTGGCGATCCGTTCTCACGCATTTGTCTGATTAAAGCGATTGTCCTTATTACCCATGTATTTATTAAGCGGCTTTTACTATATAATATAGATTTTTTATTTATATACCGTAAAAATTCTATGACCATTTTTCCGTCATTCTCGTTTTCACTATTAACGGATGAAAAGATGCCAACCAATTTCTTTATTAATGAATCTAATTCTGATAAACAGCGCTATGACTGCTGAAGATGACAAATTAAAACTTTTACTGAAATCATAACCGATATTACGAAAATAAATTTCTAATACATATATAAGAGTTCGCTTTTTCTGAAATCCTATTTGACACAGTTTTGCTAGCGTTTCTGTAGCTTTTCAGGTTTTCTCTTCCAATCAGGGGCTAAGTTCGGATATCTCTCGGGATTTAAGAATAATGAAAGTTGTTGGCTGATGTGCCCAGCATATTTCACTTTAATACTACGGATTCTGTATCAACACTATCAACTTCTCGGGTTTGGTAGAGTTGGTACAGATCATAGTTGAACTATCTGCAGTATGGTCCAGATTCGTTCATGGCACCGTATATATCCTGAAACATTTTCCTCTTAAATATGACTCTTTTGATCCTTAGTAAAAGCCCACGTTGTTTAACAAGTATTTTACAAAAGTACTTTAATATTTTTTCTTAGTAAAGAGCTTCTGAAGTGTTTCTTTAGCCTGTGGAAACACTTGATTATTCAAAGAATTTTCCTAAAGTTATTATCTGATACTTTATTAAACAGTTCCATAGTGGATGCAAGTTATTGAAAAGATTCAATTACTCTTACTTCATAATTTTCTTGAATAATTGTTCAATTTTTAACAACATTTGGCCTCTCTTTCTATGGATAAGAGATCAGTATATTTATCTGTTCAGAATTAGTTTTACAAATAATTATATCTCGTATTCCAATAGTTTCAATCAATTAAGCACTTGCCCTTTGTGGTGGTGCAGGCTAATTCTTTGTAAAACACTATTGATTTTAAAGAGTCTAATTCCATGAATCATAAACGAACGACTTTTAGGCCTTAATAGCCGGTATTACACTATTTTGCACAAGTTGTATAAACAACTATTAAATAACACTGTTTAAAAGCCAATTTAAACTAATTCGCAATGTGTGTTTCGAGTGTTTCTATATGTTAACCAATTCTTTTCTTCTTGTCGATATTGTTGTATCAATCACTATTACATCTCTTTTATTGAGTTGTTATTTTACCCGAGAAAAACATTGCTCTGTGTGTTTACCGATCAATTGGCTTAAATTGTTTTTTCGTCTCTCTGCTTCTTTGGCGAAACGGTTTCAAATGATCTCTCACTCACTTCAATTGCCAGTTACAAACAGTTAGACGTGTTCTTGAAGCACATCCCCGACCGCAATCCATTTCCCCGAAACGTAAATAGAATCATCAGAAATTGCTTAGGCATTTCCATGGGCCAAAATTAGACATGGTCTTTGGGATTACGACATTTCGCCATAAGATATGAATGGGTTATGAAATCTGACTGCGTGAATTACTATTAAAGAAAAAATAAGGCAATTGTGTCTCGCCATCGTGTTAAATCATAACCATTTTGTCATTGTTCAAAGCCTCTCTTATCCCAGGCATCTCTCACTCTTTCTCTTTGTCATCTAATTTGTGCAGAATTCTTGTGCAACCACCAACTAAAAATATTTTGGCCAGTGAACTGGGCCGCTGAAAAACGGTTTGGCTATAAATTTGATAAGTGACACTAATGACTAGGATTGGTACCCACATAATTATAGAGATTGATGAGCTCATAAAATTATCGATCACAATAAAAATTATATAAACTAAATTTGAAAAAAATCATCAAGTAACACATTTCAAAAGCATTTAAAAATTGAGTATTCGAAGAAACTGTTGTATTATTAAATTTTTTTAACTTACAACATTTTTAAAGCAATAATAAGTCGTTGTTTACAATTCAAACGACTTCGGAAGGTATCATCTTTTATTATCTTGTTAATTGTAAACTATATCAATAAACAAGTAAAAGAATAATAACTCGGTTTTGAGTTGATTTATAAAGACAATTTTAAAAATAACAAAAATTAGTGTTTTGAAATAAGATGAAAATATACCATTTTGAATGAGATAATTGTAACGATGCACTCACTGGAGGTATAGTGTTCCCTCTCTGTGTATCGCCCTAGCTCTTCCTACTTAACGCTATGTCTGGTCCCAATTAACTTCTGGCTATTGATTAAGTATTGCAATGTAATGATTCCTTTAAATTAGGGACTATGATGGGATAGAAAAAAAGCACTTATTAGAGCCGCCATTCAGCACCGCACACTAGGGCAGTATAGATCTGGACGCTTTAGAGGAGGGGTTTATTGTTAGTTATATGTACAGTTAGTATGTGCTGTCACCTAATTTCGAGTTATATAGATCATGTACAAATGTTGTGAAGATATTTTCTCTCTGCACTGTTAGCCTTTCCTTGAAATTATTATAAAAATTATACAATTCCTCCTTTGAAATCTTGTCACTACTAGTTAGAGATACGAACCAACATCCGTGTATTTCCCTTATATAGAAATTTGGACCCATTACCAGATTTTTTCAGAATCATTATTTCTTTTAATTATTAGATAAAGATCGTCCAATATATGTCCTAAGGAATATTATATGATCATATAGGATAAACGTGTAAATTAGACACGCCATTCAGCATCGCAGTATCAATTTGGCGAAATTGAGAAAAAAAGAAAAACCGCAAATGCCGAATGGGTCAGCGTTAAAACCGCACCCTGCTTTTCTCCTCTATAGGGTATTATTTAAACAATTTATTGATGAGGGTAGTTAGACAATCAGAAATATGTTCAGAATTTAGAAAAGTTTAGACGCTTTTCATAGCAGGCCGGCAGTAGCTCACATTGAAAATCTAAAAATCTTGATTTCGAAAAATTAGAACATTGAATTGAACTAAAGTAATGATGGCTATCGAAAACTATCCTCTTTGTATATCTCTGGATACTAATATTGATATAAAAGAACCACTAATAAAGTCACATTCGCGAATAATATTTTCTGACATCGAGAGTTTTAGGCTATTACGCACCGTAGCTAATAAACGGATCTACGTATTTTTACCAAACTATATTAAAAAAAGATTTTTAAATTCCCTTTAAATTATTCATACATAGTTTTGAAATTGGACTGCTGGTTCCAAATTATTTCCTAACTTAGAACATTTTCTAGTATTTTCGAAGAATCTTAGTATTTAATAATACCTTGCTTATCAAACTTAATGAGTAAATCAATATTTCAGTAATTTTAACAATAAAATCAAGTTTAAGAGATTCTTTTATAGTCAAAGATGGCTATCCTAAAAAATGCTATTAAAACTTACGAGCTGCAGTTTATCAAATTCCAACCTGAGCAAAAGAAGGTGGCATGAGATTAGATAAGAAGCAAAAAAAGAAGTCACAACTTGACTGCGGTGATGAAGGTTGGTTTTCCCTCTGCTGCTGCTGCTGGCTGGAAAAGATGATGAGAATTAGATAAATCGGTATTGTCTTCTAATTCAATTTATATTTTTGTAACTGAAACAATGGGCCCGTGTGTTGCACTGAGGCTTCGATCTTTGCACAAATGAGAATTTGTTTTCACGGATTTCCCAACTGATGGCATGCCATTCCATTCAAATCAGAAAATGCGGCGACGACGACGACGACCTGATGTGATATTTGGAGAAGAGGAGAGCTAGAGACAAAGATCACAGCTTGAAGGAGGCCTATTGCCATTCTTTGCACACTCTTTAATTTATTTACGAATCTGAGAGGGTAACGGTTTCTTTGGAGCTTTTGGGTTTAGCAGATCTCGAATGAGCAGCAGTAATTTGACAGAAAACAAATAAAATCCTATTATCACCACTTTATATAACTTCTTTTTGAAATGGCATTGTTATTATAACCATTATTATTATTTTTCGCTGTAATTCAGTGCTTTAAACTGGAGGCTGTCGAAACCAAAATAATTGAACCATTTCCATTGCTTAAAACCTAGCCCCCAGCATCTTCTTCATTTAACATAATGAAGTAATGCTGTTTGTTTTTCATTTTCTCATTAGTGTTCGCTTTTCCACCGTTTAATTGAATTAATTAATCGACTGTGTAAATCAAGTGCGCCTCTTCATTTTCGGGTTTAAAGTGAATACGATGTGAATTTAAATACCCATGCTAGACAAAGTTAATTAGAGAAAATAATGGCAAATTGAGATTAATTTTAAACCACATTTTGGCATTCAACAAAGTGATCAAGGTATGTGTTTAATTAAAAGTGGGGTTGGGAGGGTTTTCTTTCATCAAACTTAAATTTTTTTGTCTCCATACGAGTATTCTCTAATAATGGAAAATAATAATTTTCAAGTCAGTTTTCTCTATTGCGGCGCTGAGATTTACATGAAGTACAAAACGTAGGAGTGCCCAATCTTTACGAATGCCATCTTAACCTTTTCTTTACAATCATACAGTTATTTTTCAATTTCATCACTAAATATTTACTAAATGTTATTTCTCAAACTCAAACTGTTTTGGAATTTGGCATGAAAACTCAAATAATTTAAGTATATTAGAATATTATTAAATTAATCCAATTGAATAAATGGAACAAAACAGTCAGAATAAAATAAATAATATCATAAATAAATTTCCCTTTCAATTCCTGTAAGGATCATGGGGAATCTAATCCTCAACTAACGGGTTTAGACTTTTCATGACTTTTGTTTTCAGTGTAATATTAGTCAATTAATAGCACCTAGACCGCTTGAAAACTGATCCAGTCAATTCTACCCGCCAAGGGATCGTACAAATGGCCTCCGAGGAAGCAGTCGAATGCGTTACCACTTCGACTATGAGGTGATAATTTTATTAGCTGTTACAAATTAAGAACAAAATCAAAGCCGCTCAACCTTAACTAAGTAGTCCAGATATTGGCAATTGAATGTGTGACGTCATCGACTCCGCTGTAATTCATTGTTTTGATTTTGTATGAACTCGAAATGAGGACCAGACACATGTGTATTGTTATCTAGATACTATATTGTATCGAATTTATATATTTATAAATACTTTTTTCACCAAATATGATGAGAGAATTTTTGCGATATTGTGCCCATTTCGGCTCAGAATAATGGACATTTAGCATATTAAAGCCAAAGAATATTGTCTTGGGTTGTATTTATGGTATATAACTACTTTAAAAGTCTTTTGTCATACAATTATCACTAATTTCCTTGCATACAGCGGAGTCGATGACGTTTCCACTACTACTACCAACACAGATCTGGATAACCTGGTTGTTAAGTTAGCGTTGAACAAAATAATGTTTTTACAAACTCTGTCCGTAAATATATATTTTTTGGATATTGACTACCCATTTTTTTATGTTAAGATTACTCTGTAATTGAGACAATTTAGACAAGGAGCTGCAAAACTTATTGTACTCGAATGAAAAAAAACTCATTCATTAAAATAACAAATTTATTATGGAAGTTTTGCCTTGAATTTTAATGCACTGGAAAGAGCTTTACCTTGTTTTTTTTGTTTTTTTTTCTCCTCAAAAGTAAAAATAAAACATTAATAAATATCACCATTTTCTAGATATTTTTTTCTAATTTCAAATAGTATTCCCAAAACTGAAGTTGGTCAAACAAATATATTTAATAAAAAAATATATTTACTTCCTTTAGTTCAATCCAATCATTTCGTTACACTTAAATAAATTTAAATTTCGGCTCGTTTTTTGAATTATTGTTTCAAACTGTTATTTATGGACTTCCAATGATAAATTTTGGGAGAAAGCCCATTTAATGATTAATTACTTCCACCCGCACATTTATTGTTTTTCGCACTTGCTATTTATATTCATATTGTTTGAACTTGAATTATTAATCGTTGATCATTAAAAAGCAGACAAAACAGCTATTTTTACTTTCGCTGTTCAATGATTAATTTGGATGAATCGAATTATATTAATACAATAAAGTAGAGCAATATTAATTGTTTTATTATTTAAAGAGAAAACGATGAATATTAGTATGTCCGATTTCCGAATAAGATTTTAAGGGTGGAGTAAAAAGAGTCAATTGAAATAGAAAATGAATCAGATAAAGCCCTCAATTGTATATAGAAATACATATCAATGATTACCAGTCTGTTCCACCATCGTGATCCTTGGAGTGATGAGTGCCACCCACCGTCTCCTCCTCTCGTAACCATTATCCCTATCCATTTTTAATGGTAACGGTGTTGGTGTAATCGACCCGCCATTCGGTAATCGCTCACTAGGGCAGTATAAGCCAGACACTTTATATGTGAAGGCATTAATGTTAGATTACAATAGTCTATCTGTTGATTAGGTAAAAGTTTTTTTAAAAATCAAAATTGATATTAAAAATGTTATTTTTGCTACAACAGCGTGAAGTTGAATTAAGAAAAGGATATTAAACCAATCATGAAAAGATATTAGGAATAAAAGAATTTATGTTATCTTTGTCGTCTCATGGCACAGACTAATTTAAAAATGTTATTCCTAAATTTTGACTTTGAAACAATTTTCTTCGTAAATTATAACGTTCTTTTTTTGTAATATTGAAAAAAGCCAAATATCACGAAAATTAAACCAATACAACACAAAGTTTCATTTTAAACTTGAACATCTGTTTCGAAAGATTGGAAATAATATTAAAGATTTTCTTAATGAAAAATCGATGTGTGAATAACATAAATAAATGATCAATTATAATTAAATTGTTATTTTGGTATTGGTATTCCAATTATATAATTGTATTTATTGAATTACTATAAAATGAATTTATTGCAATTTTCATTTAACAGCATTATTGCCAATAAGATCATAAATTTATTACCAGCAAATGATTACATCTAAAAAACGAATGACCAATGGACCAGAAAATTTTAATATAAATTTCATACTCATTAAATTTAATATCTATCCCGTTTAATTATTTGCAATAAATCTTTAATTGTTATTGCATTTACCTCTAAAGTATTACTCAAAGAAACACTTTCTATTTTGACCATCCAATAAATAAATTTGCCACAATTCACATTTTTTCTGTCACTGAGAGAGACATACATCTTGTAATTTATCTATTGTGGAGTATCAGGAGCACAGAACAGAGACACAAACTGTGTGTGTTGATTGCCTGCTCTCAATTGGCAGCAGCCGCCGTGGTACTCCGTCATGGCCAAAGCGATACAATTGTCGTGGTTTGAGAAGCAAAGATTATCAGATAGTGAGAGGAGGTATGAGTGGCTTATAAATTAATTTCACCTGGGAATTTATTGGAGCAATTAAGCTAACCGAAAATGGTTTGCAATTACTACAGATTTGAAGCAACAATTGCTCTCTGTGTGATGAATGTGTGACTCATGAACTCTGCTAAGTTGAGAAAGACACGGATCTTCGTTCAGATATCCGCAGTCAGCATTAATCAAAGGAAAGTTTTTTTTTAGAAAAGTAATAAATCGTCTTGCATTTATCAAAAATGCCAAAACAATGTCGAAAAAGCACTTTACGTAACTGTCGAAATGCATTAAGATCCACATTAAGACGATCTGCCACAAACATAACCTAAAAAATTGAAATTAAATGCAATTTAAATTCATAATTTGTCGATCAATGATAGCATACCTCGAAACACGAATTAAGTGAAAATTGAGGTTCATATTTTGTCGATCGACGATAACATAACCTAAAAATGGAAATGATCTTTTAAACGGAACTTGATCGCTGTTGATCAGCAAAATGAATAATGGCGAGGCGATGGAATTTCGTTGAGGAAACAAAGCAGCGCGCGCCATTATCATTATCATCAACGACTTACGCCGGCAGTGAACTTCTGGCACCCCATTTAAAGAAATGAAAGTTTCCGATCCATCTGAACGTGTTTATTAAAAACAATAATACAAATTACCTGAATGTGTAAGTGATCTTTTCACCAAGTTGTGATCGAAAACACACGCACAGTTGATTGCTGGTTGGTGTAATGAGTTGAACAATAAAAGTCGTTTAATTTATCTTTCGACAACCAATTCAATGCGAATACTATTTGATAACTTTAACCATATATACACAAAGGAATTAATTTTCCGGAAATGTTGCGGAAAGAAACATGAAATCTTTCACGGTTTGTAGACTAATTAGCACCTGAAAATGTATAATATCTACTCTTAATTGGATCAAATATGCGCGGAATATGATCAAAAGCATATCAAAAAGACACCATTCACTGATCGAACTGTAGAAGAATTAAGCAGAGAGAAAAAAAGACTACAGAGAGAAAAAACGAATGGGAAGACGTCAGAGTGATCGTCACCCACGCGTTAAGTAGGCCGAGTAGTCTTTGTGGCCCAGAAACACCTATTTGTTGGGAGGTCATCATTCCGACAGCCACCTTAAATCAATTAGTCATCACTTTCTATTTTCTCCCATTCATTGTTTCGCTTCTTCTCTCGTTTCAGATTGGGTCTTCAAATGCCTACATCAACGACTCCCACATCCCCGAAAGATTCTCCCAAGACCTCCAAGAACAATATTTCGGTCATTTCGACGACCACAACCTCATCCTCGGGCGTTCCGGTGTCGTCCCAGCGGCAGCAATTTGAGATGAGCAGCGACACTGGCACCAGCACAAGAGAGAGCGACTGTGGAAGTGATGAGCACAATCAAAACCATTCGCCAATCATGTCCGGACAACGAGCTACTTTATACGATGACTTGGCCGCGGAATTGAGAGCCAAACTCAATGGCAATGGTCCTCCAATTCTACTTCCACCCCGAGATTACGACACAATGCACCGATCGAAGGGGAATTTGGCGGCGATCGAGATGCGGCGCTGTCAAAATCAGATGATCGTCGGCGCGCCTAATTCGAAAAATGGCGCCCAAATTGCAAAGCCCAATCAGACGATTATTTCCTCTCGTGGTTCATCGGGAATCGGATCCGATTTAGCGCCATCACCAGAGAGACGTGATGAGGGTCAAACGTCCAGCGGTAAGATCAAGATCCATTAGTGATCGTTAATTCTTTTATTTTCGTGGAATTTCTTTTCGATTTTCATTTTGTTATTGATTGCTGCACCCAAGCTCGATTGAGAAATCGCTGTCTTTAGCACAGTGACACAAATTTTTGTAAATGTTTCATTTTGTGGAATTTTTAAGAAATCCGACTAAATGCATCCGATTATATTTGTCATTTGCCAGCAGTGATGAAGAGAGGAAAGGAGTGGAGAAGAACTGGAAACAAGATCGTTTAATTGCTGAAATGATACTGTCAATTTGCGTTAATTGACGATCGGTATTTCCTTCTAAGGCTTCTCTTGTAAATACAGCTTAGATTAATTGATATTTGCCTCCACTTTCTTATGCGACGACTATTTATGCAAATTGTTGTCCGATCGCGGCGCGCGGTGGAGATCCAATGACAGCAAGCTTATGATCGAGGCACGTTCTTCTCTCTTCTTAGGAGGATTTAATTTCACTTATAATCGGTTGATAATTTGATGCGTCTTTTGCCATCGCACATGTCCATTTCTCTAGTCTGTGGCATTAATCGGCAAAGTCATGTTAATATTTATGAGTTTCACCAATCGGTGATCTGATCTTAATTCAGCAAAGAAAAAACAAAATCCGCATCACGACAAATCTAATTCATTATACAAGTGCAGATTGCGCGCGATCGAAAGGAATAGAGAGCGAGAATTAAAAGCACATATTTTATAGCTTGTTTAAATACAGAAAGAAACAGGTGATAATTTTTATTGAATTTTTTCATGTTTAGACTGTTTTTTGTTTGTTGTATTTATAACGAGCACTTGATAGATCACTTGCACATTGCTTAGGCTCAACTTGATTTCAGTCGGAGATTGTGCGACTATAAAGCAAGTCTTTTTTTTAAATTAAAAAGAATTAAACAACAACAAATCGAAATACCCTTTGGCGAAATAATTATGCACAATCGAGTGTTGATTAAATTCTGCAAATGCTTTTGTTACTTTGTTGTGCGCCTTTCTTGGGATTGTGTTTGTCGATCGTTGAACTGGATCAATTATGTTTCAGCCCCCCAAACGAAGATGAGTGCGCTCCTAAGATGCGCTTTTCTTTTTGCGCAAATTACTTAATTGGACGGGTAATTATAATTGCCCACATTAACAGATTCACTCATGTTCCATTCGACAATAAAACAATTAAAACAATGACTAATTTACACCAACGCACCACTGTCTGTTTCTCCGATTGCCAGATTGGAATTGCTTTGGGGGGGGCTGCGAGAGAAATGATTAATCGTTTTTGCTGCCACTGAAACAACACGTACATGTGTTTAAGATTAATTATCAGCAAATTTTAATGATTATTATTTTGGGTAAAGCTCAGCTCATTCGGAAAACACTACGACTAAACGCACGCAACTTCCGAACAATTTTCCTTTCGCTTTAGTTATTATTGAAATTGGATATCAAAAGCCTATTTAAATAAAATGTGTTTAATTACTTTAAGTGAAATTTTTTATAGTCAAAACAAACCTTACAAAAAACTTTTAATTAAAAAATATTTTATCTTAATTTACTATGCGAAATACTTCTGGTTCAACATATAAAAAAGTATATAAAGAAGTATTTTATGTTATACATATGTTAATCTTTCACAAATAATATGACAATTGACTTGGCAACAACAGTTTACTCATTATTTTAAGTCCTTTTACTACATTGTATTAAACTACAACTTTTCAACAAAAACTAGTTTTTAGACTGTTAATAAAAGAAACTAGTATAGCTTGAACTTTTAATTTTTTTATCAAATCACTTTTATAAAATTTTATTAAAGTTAATACAAAAAATAAATTCTCAATAGTTTAAACGTTATTGCTTAATTTAGATACTTATTTGGATATGCATAAGTAATTGTCAATTTAAAATCCAGCTTTAAATGTTGATTTATTGACTGTATGAAATAACAGTTTTCTAGCGTTAGACTTATAAATGAAAGTGAATATTTTTCCGTATTCTTAGAACTTTTTCTATAAAATATGAAATTAAAGTTAAAAATTTTTAAATTTATTAATTGAATTAAAAAATACATTTCTGTTTGATCAAATTGAAATTTGAGACCGGGGTGTTGAGATAACAGAGGGCCGTTTCCGTAATGCCCTCAGCTCTGTTCCTCAAGTTTACAACAACAATATACACGGTAAAACTATTCCTTATCTTATAGGAAAGGAACGACTTCCTGTTTCAGATTATTTCAAAGCATCTTTTTTTTAACCATATTATTTTACTTTTAGTAACATAAACGAGGAATAGATATAGTTTAAACACATTCCTATTATTTTTACACAAAAAATCTAAGTAAATTAATTTATTAATTAATTATGATGTGAAATATGTATGGCCCGGCAAAGCAAATTTTAAAATTCACCTTTTGACATCTTTAAATTAATTTTTACAACAAAATAACACATCATCATGATTAAAACACTTAAATCTTCAATTTATATAAAACAAAACTTTTATTTCATTTGGAAATTGCATAAAACTGAAACATTTCTCATTTCTTGAAATTGTGTGGTTTTTCAACGCAACCCAATTTCACTTGTAAACACTTTACTTGATCATTTCATTGGTTATTTTTATTTAAACAGCTTGATAAATTAAAAAATAAACCCTTTGACTTAATCAGGAAAAGAATTAAATATAACCGCTTTCATTAATAACCGCGAAATTTGAAATTTTACTTTGGGTAACGAGTTTTTAGTCTAAAAAATAAGAAGATTTAGTTCAACGCATTCTTGATTTTTCGACATTTTTGTGTAAATTTACATTTCATTTTGTAATAGATTATGATTGTCTTGTTAGATGAATTTTAATTTAACATTGTTATTTTGTTGACTTACTTGCGCAAAATCACTAACATTTTTCTCTCTTTTAGATGAGGATTGGACAAACGATCACCAGGAGTCGGTGATTGTAATGCAGCCGCCAATCAAGAGGGCTCCGGTGAAAGATCCTCCTACGAAGCCTGTTGTTCAGCCGGTGTCTCAATATTTGTATCCCAGGGAGCCACCAAGAAACGAGAAATTCTCCGACGAGGAAGTGAAGAAGACGTCTGCCCCATTCTTCCGTTCGTCGAGTCACAACAGTAAAGAGGAGCAGAAGAGCCGTCGCAGTTCAGTCAACAGTCGCGAAGAGGAGGAGGTGAAGCCCATCTTAATGAAGAGTCGTCCATATTACGATCCCCAGAGATTCCAAAACTCATTCCGCGATGAAGATGAAGTCGATCTGATTAAACCCCAGAAATTAATCCCCCAACAACGAAGAGTTCTCCCTAAATTGACCCCAGAACCAGAATTCAATCCAATAAGTCGACGAAATATCATTAAGGAAGTCGAGAAACCGGAGAGTCCAATCAAGTATAAGAAACAGCCCTATCCAAGGGGAAGCCTGGAAAATGATGACGGGTTTGAAATGGTTCGACCAACTGGAAATCATCGAGAAAACCTCACAGATAAGCAAAAGTTTATTGCCGAGAAACAGAGAATGTCTCAAAAGTACAACCCAGATCCTTATAGAGAAGAACAAGAGTCTTCTTCTTTGGAGAAGTTTATGATGAAGAAGTCTTCCCAAACGAATCTTTTGAATAAACCTCGTTACGAGGAGCCTGTTGTTGATAAAGAAGTGACTTATAGACCAGAAACAGATGAGTTCTTCTTTGAGAGGAATCCCTACAGGGAGCCTGAGAGTCAGCCTTACAGAGAGTCAATTGAGAAGATGATGAAATCCCCTGTTATGAGGTACAAATCTTTCGATGAGCCAGAATTCGAGGAAGAACCACAAATTTCAAGCCGTTGGCCGAGGGGAAGTCCTGAGAAGAGATACACGGCTCAAGTTATACCTCCACCGACAATTCCAATGAGCAGATATCCCCCAGAGCCGAGAATGAGGGAAGACCTTACTCCAGATGTCTCTAAGATGAAGATATCTTCGAAGGATCGCTTCCAAGATGCTAAAGAAAAGTTCCAGCAAATGGAAAAAACCCGAGGTCATATCATTGAACCGATGAACTACAACCAACAGAAGATGGCTAAGAACCCGGTAAGAAGATCTGTAGACAACATGCAGATGAACATCAAGGGTCCAGCTATGTTGGTTCCAACAAAACGCGAATCTATTGAGCACATTCCGAGTAATCTGCACTCTCTTCAAAGGCAGAGGTCCCAAAATTCATCCAATGGAACGAGGAATTCGCACAGAAACTCCCGAAAGGGAAGTGAGTGGAGTTCTGAGGATGAACTGGATCGTGACATTAGAGAGATGGCCCCAATGCCGGTGATGAGAGGATACCGCGAGATACCTCCTCAGGAAAGATATCCAGGTTTAGACCGAAAGGAAGTCCATTCGAGATTGGCTCCAGCGAAGAGCCTCGGAAATCTGGTAAAAGGTTATCGGCACAGCTACGCCGAACCGAGACACCCCATCGCTGGACCCACCAGATCTAGTGGACGCGTTGGATTAGCTGCAGTCAATCCCTATTAGGCAATTTATTTCTCTCTCGAATAATTATTGTAAATAATACTATTTTATGGAAAATTGTAAATAACCTCATCTATTGACAATAATTGTAAAAAAAACGTATGGTGTTGACGTAGGTAATTTTAAACGCCTTTTGTACTCAACCGATGTGCCTTATCAAAAGAAGTGTCTTCTTTGTTGTATATGTAAAAGTTTAAACAATCATTTATAGTGAGATGTTTAGTCATTACTTGAATGTATAAATACCAGAACATGTAATATCGAGAATATCTTCGTTGTATCCAATTTGTAATTAGTTCTTTCAATAAATATATTATTATTTTATTATATTGATTTTTTTTTTCATTATTGTGCATTCTATTTTAATACAGTACAAGAGTAATTTGATTACAATATTAATATTTTTTTCTGTCAAGGTCTAGTGCTTTAATAGTAATTTAAAATGTGAATAATGGACCATAATTATTTGATTGTTCTTTGACGTTACTAAGATCTAAAAACGCGATTTATAGTCATCTACTGGTATTGAAAAATGTATATGTTATTTATAGAACTAGGTTGATAAGATAAGGTATTATTAAACACTAAGCCTCAAGCGAGTGCTTTAAAAAAGCCCTGTCTGTTTAATAATGTCAATCGAGCGTATTTTATACAAGATTTTACAAATTTAAAAATGAATTTACATAAAAAACTAAAAAAATCATCGATTATGAAAATTTAAAATTCCATCATATGGTTTTATATTTCATTCTTACATTCCACGGCGTGATAAATCAAACTATATCTTGAGGTCTTTTACTTGCACACAGGCCATTTCGTCCATTAAAGGATGGTTTAAATTTAAATAAAAATTTTATTGGAACAAAACTGTTTCGCGAAATTGCAAAAAAAAAAACGGAAAAACGCACATGTCTCAATTGTCAGCGTCATAAACGCACCACTTGACAACGATGACTATCTAAAATTGTCCTCCTTATACATCTCTGGATAGTAATATAAATAAAGGAGCACAATAGATCTTCAGGTCACCTTCTCGCCACCGTGTTCCTCTGCCAATTTTTTCTCGTGAAATATTGCCTTTGGTTCACAACGGCACTTTCAACTCGTCCACCTTTTGTTATTGGGAGCACGCTCACGCACAGCCCCATCAAATAGCCCTTCTTGGCATTCCCTCCCCTGTTGTTTTACGAATGGTCAGTTTTAGCCGGTAAGAATCCGGCATAACGTCTGGGAACGGTCCCAGCGTATCTTGGTTATCGCCCTCAGCGGTGGATCCCGTGGCCTCACAAGAGGACCCTGTGAAGATTACTGTCCATCTCAGCGCTCTGAGTAAAAAAAAAAATTAAAAAAAAAAGATCTTCAGGTCAAAGTGCGATATCACCTCAATAGAGATAATATAAATAAAAACTTATATACTAATATAACTAATAACAAAGTTACATACATACAGTGTGAATTGAGGTTATAG
>JXOV01004174.1:914-12600 GCA_001014945.1 Clogmia albipunctata
TAAAGTGTGACCTCCGTGAATGAAATCGATTAAATTTATATGTACGTTAGCTTTGTTATGTAGGGTTCAACTGTATTTGCGGATGTCTTTGGGTGTTTAAACTGTTTTACCGGATGGTTTAAATTTAAATTAGAACAAATTAATTTAAATAAACTGTTTTTCATTTTAAATTTTAAACAATGCATCCGAATAATATTTCCCATGTGAAAGAAAGAGAAGAAAGATATTGTTTACTATTTTTTCTCTTAGAATTAGAAAACGGAAATGAAAACAATGTGAGCGAGACAAAATATTTAAATTTAATTTTTAGGACAACGAATTTTTTTTTTAATTTTTGTGTTAATTTATTTAAAAATGCATACAATTTTGTACAAACACGGTCGATAAGCATTATTAAACACTCGGGCTTTCTTTAAGGCACTCTCTACGCTCGTGGCTTAAAACAACTCTTGTGTTTAATACTGCCCTATCGTATCGACCTTGTTGTATAAATAACTATTATGTAATTTATTTAAAAATTATAATAAGTAACAATTAAAGAATTGTAAAATTTTTGTAAATTTTTTTCCAGAGTCAAAAATAATCTTAAAAATCCTCATTGGTAATAAAAGCTTCAAAGATAAATGCAATACAATTGATTTTCCAATTAAAGAATTACAAATTGACCAAAAGCAAACCCTTCGACGACCAAGAAGAGAACTGAATAATTATGAGAGCACTTCCTTGGGGTTATTTTTCGTCTGGCACAGCAAACCACACAAGACGTTGTGCAAAAACAAGGAGCAATTGTTATCAAAACATTGTTTGTCGAAGGGATGCTTTTCGGCATTTCTCTGAATAAGATTCCGCTAAAGGGCTTTTCATTTAAAGTTAATTTAAAACTTTTACCAAAAAGTGCTCTTTTTTATTACGAAATAAAAAAAATAAAAGTGGATGGAGAAAAAAGCTGGTTTGTGGACCTTTTCTGATAAATTGCAAATGACAGAGGGACTTGATAAGGACGTATTTATTATGTTTCTGTTTTTGATGCCTCTTTGAAATCCATTTCCATTCCACCACCACCAACCAACACAGTGAAAGGAGGTCGTTTCATCGAGATAATCGCATTTATTGCGAAATCTGTCACACAGGCTCCACCACTTTGGCACACACACACAACCGCATTTGTTATTGGTTTTTCAACAGCCAGCATTGAGGAGATGGAGAGTGAGAGCGGGAGAAAGACTCTATTATTGACATACCGGTGAGTCTGGCATGTCTGGCCAAGAGTCTCGATCAACTCAAGGGCGGACCCGACGACACACTAGTCTAGAATATAAATAAATAATTATGTTTTCAACGCTTTTCACTCGCTTTTCTCTATCATTTTTTTTTTTATTTTCCGCTCCTCTTCGGAATGAAATTTTTCTCCTTTATCTGACAATAAAACATGTGTTTTATTTTTTGATTATTAGTTTTAGGCGACAAGCACAGCTAAAACAGAGTTAGAGGAGATAGTGAGCGAGTGAAAGGGGGAAAGGGGGAGACGCGGGGAATTCGCTGACTATAGAAATAAATATTTTGAATGACGCAAATTGATCTGTTTTGTATAAATAAAATAGCGAAGAGCCCGACTACAATATGACCAATTTGTTACACTGACTGTGAGTGGGGCAATTTGCATTTGCGAATACTTAATTTATGCCAAAGTGATTACACGCTCTCTCTCCCTCGCCGGCTCCCTCTCTCTCTAAATTGTCGACTACTGACTGGGACAATGACAAAAATGCAGTTTCAGTGCAGCCAAAGGGAACGATTTGAAAATAGTGTTACCAACCGATATTAAAATGATAATTTACAATTTTTTGAGCAATGTCTTTTGGTTGGAGAATTAATTCCCATAAAATAATGAATATGCTTATTTAACATAAATTTTTTTTCTTTAACTTATCCCTTAAAAATATTAAAAAAAATAAGCTCAGGTAAGTTTTTGACAATACGATAACACCAATGAATATAACTCATGTGCAATTTCGTATCGAAAAGTAGACTTTCCTTCACGCAAATTGATTTCTTAACGAAGTGCTGAAATAATTTAAAATTTGCACGCAAATTGTCACCAATTTAATGAAAATTAATATTGTTGTCAAAACCATGTCGTTGTGAGTATTCTCATCTCACTCTAATAAACACATTATCTTACTTGTACACATTCTGTCCACAATTAGAAAATAACCACTACGAATGGTTTTTATTTTTAATTATCGATTAGATTGATATTTTTTCAGAATTACATAAATTAGCGTTCAATACACATGTGAAATGGGTTACTACAGTACTCACTTACCTATTTCTGCATGGTAAATTAGTGCTGTAATAACCTCTATGTCACCGCTTGTATGGAAATATACTAATTTGGGGCTGGCTTAGCGTAGTTGGTTAAGCGTCGCGTTACAAAATTGGAATCGTGCGCTCAAATCCCAGTAATGCAGTGATTTTTTATTTCCAAAATTCATTTGCCATTATTTACTTGTAATAACAATTTGTGATTAATATCTGTGTCAATACATTTACAAAAATAATATCTCCGGCCTCAACAATCGAACAACTAGACTCGTCCACATTATTGTTTTTAAATTCAGACGGGTTTTCAAAGCTTGGATGGAATGTATAGAATCAAAGAGATAAAAACGGGATCGTTCTAATACAAGTACTCTGCTGCTGTTCAATGAACGGATACAGACGAAGGTTATGGAAGGGATGGACTTCTTTGTAGTATGTGTGTTTAGTTTCGGTGACAAAAACCTGTCAATAAAATAGCCTCTATATAGAATCATCAGCTCATGGTACTAATCACATCAGAGCAAATAAAGGTTTATAGAAATGGTATTCAATTGTCAGTTGTTAGACTGGCAAATGAATAGATAGGGTATTTGACAACTTTGATTACGCAATCCAGTTGGTTAGAGCTAGACCTCCGCAGAGTTGGAATCATTTAAGGGCAATACGCCCAACTACGAAGGGCAGAGATATAAAAACGAGCACAATACATCTTCAGGTCAAAGTGTGGGATCACCTCATTAGAGTAAAACAAATATAATTTATTTATTAAGCTTAAAACTACTTTGAACTTAAAACTGGGAATGTTGCGGACGCAGATTTCTTCTTCAATTTCGATTCTAAGTAAAAATTTTACATAAAAGCTTTTTTTCGGAAATAGAATAAGTAATTTTTAACATTGTCATTCCTTAAAAAAGGATTAAATTTAAGAACACGTGCATTATATTTCATGAAAATTAATATTTCCGTCTTGTCTGATTTGGTTACCAAGCGAAAATCTCGTTGTAAACGTTCTAAAATTTCCGCTTTCATTTTATGCAAATGCATCCACAACATTCCTGCTTAAAACATAAACATTAAATTTGTAGCCATAGAGTTAATAATTTTATTTTACAAATGTTTAAAAATACTTCTGGTGAAACTTTTTGTTGTGGCGGCGTCTGGTTGGAAAATATTGATAGTTGATACCTCGCATTCCCAACGCCTCATTAGTTTTAAATCGGTTAAAGACTCAATAAAGATTTGAAACATGTTCTTAACAAATTCAGGGAATATGCTAGTGAGTAATTTTATGTTGAGGAGCTATTGTGAACCCTAAGTGGTACCATAAAGCAGCATATCACCAGTGCTAAACACGACAACAGCGACAATGCCTCATGCATTTGATGATTCTGGTATCTTGCTGTTGTTTATTGGCCAATGCACTTTGTGTTTGTCCCCAGTCTAGACGGAAATCCACCACAGTTGTGTGCATTTTTAAGCAACAAAGCCCCCCTCCTTCCACCACCTACTCCTCCCCATCCTCCTCGATTTGTATCTCACCTTTGGGACTCGAACCTAGGCCCAATAATAAAATATCATATTAACAATCCGATGTCGTGTCCAATTCAGAAACAGACATGCCAGTCCCGTATTGTCTTACTTTTCTTTCCGACTCAATCAAAGCCGAAACCATTCTAAAAAACACAGCAGACAAACTACATTTGCACACTCTTTTCTTTGCTATTTGTAGTTGAATAAATCATTTGCATAACAAGCTCTGATTGTGAAAAGTATGGATTTTTCTTTTTCAATTCAGGAGATTTTAAAATTATTAGAAATTATCAGAATTTTTTTTACTCTCAGAACATTTTTATTTATTTTGAATCAACTTAAGTCTAAAAAATGAAAATATTAATTATTTTTACAGAAATTAGTAGAAGATATGGGGTTGTTAAATATATTTTTTTAATAAAATATATAAAATATCCTGATAAAAAAAACACTCACAACGTTCGTGGTTTTAAAACTCTCGTATGTTTGTTTTTAATTGTTGTGTTAATTCATTTAAAAATATATACAATTTTGTATAAAACACAGTCGATAAGCATTATTAAACACTCGCGCCTTCTTTACGGCACTCGCTTCGCTCGTGACTTAAAACGACCCTTGTGTTTAATAATCCTTCTTTTATCGACCTAGTTGTACTATTCTATATATGAATTACAAGTCAAATAACCATTTCACGCAAAAGTCATGCAAATGAGTTGTGTGCCAAAAGGAACAGCATTAATAACAATAAAAATAATAATGAAACAGAGTCATTGAAAAAGAGGGCGACAAGACAAGAAGAACACCGGGTGACACGCAATAAATCTAGTCCTTGTTAAATTTATCCCCGATCCAAGAGGGAGAGAGAGAGAAAGAGAGATCACACCAACACGTGTAATTTATGGCTGTCTCGGCAGATTCCTCAATAAAATTTCAAAGGTCTGCTGCTCGTTAAACAATCCAATTGCAGAGATTTATTGGGTTACCTTAATCCCGAGTCTGTATTTTTTTAATACCCCGTCCATACACTGTAATTTAATATTATCCAAGTCTAACGCAACGATACTGGCGACACTAACCATAAATACTGGCAGCTCAAGTTCTTTTCGCACTATTTCAAATTAAAAAACAGCTAGTGATCTTTTTTGATCGGGAAACAATTATTTTATTCAATAATGGTTTTCCTTCGAAATATGTTATTACATGTAAAATCATAATGTACCACACAAGATGTAACTTCGAACTTCTATTTAAAAAATTAAGTTTTCTATAAAAAATTCGGGATAAACATTTTATCCCGCTCTCTCCTTCAAACATCAAAATATTTATAATTGTAAATTATATCATAATTATAGATCGACTATTAGGAGTTACCGACTGGAAGGAAGTGGCCATCAACCGTCAAATATGGAGGAATAGGATTGCACAGGCAAAGGGCCGGACCGGCCCATAAGCCTATAGTGATCATAATTATATATAATTATATCATAATTGATATAACAGTTAATTGTGCATATTACTAACAAATACGAATGTAAAAAATTATTTACGAAGATTGGATAATATATGACCTCGTTACATTTTTATTCAGAGTTCACTTAAATGTTAGGGACCAACGGATCTGGAGAGCTGATTGTGTTAAGATCAGGAAAGCATTGATGACTCAGGAGAGAATTCCTCGACTACTTGTTATAATTAGCAAATCAAAGTTATAATTTATTTATCATAATTAAGTAATTATTAATTTTATTATTATCACATACCACCATATAAGTTGTGTAATTTTTATTCCTAAAAAGAGCTAAAAATGAAGCTAATAAATGAATTATAAATCGAATATGTACTGCACTCACTGTTTATCCCCCAACTAGTCTCTTTACTTATACTATTATTGACTAATTTAATTTATACCAGCTGACCAAATTACTAACATGGAATCTCTCCTGAAAAAACAACCTACAAAAAATTATATCTCCGAACTTAACAATCTAAAAACAATTAACGTCAATACTATTTGTTCGATTCACACATGTTTTCAAAGCTTGTGCATAGAATCTAAGATTTTCTACTAGTATATGGTTGCCATTCAAAAAATGGATACTGATGAAAGTTATGAAGGGGAGGGCCATAATACTTTTGCAATTAATTATATGATTAATTATAAAAATTGTAGTGGAGAACATTAAGTTTAGGTTCTAAAAGTTTAAATATTTTAAGAAAAATGGATCGTTAAGAATTGAATATAAAAAAACTCATCTTCCGATAATTTGGCGCTATTTGCTTATAATTACTAGGATATAAATTTTCCACACAGCCGGACAACTTCATACACTTCATTCACGAATGTCTTTTTGTTTTCTTGGCTTTTACCAATTGAGTTTTTTTCAGGTCTCTCCATGAATCACATTTACGACTTAAGCTTTGTTTTAAAGATGCTTAAAAACTGCATTTGGAATTTCCGTGCATTAAATTCGGAGGTACTTATACTAACAGCTCTTTGACTATAAATCACTTGGAAGGGAGCAGTATTTAATTTATCTTTGGAGGTAAATTAATTGCTCGTCAGAGATGACAAAGGCTGTGTGCGGATATTTGGGCAGAGAAGGAGCAGCAGAGTCTTGGGAGATTACATCACTAAATCACATTTTTACGAGTTTAGTGTTGGGCGATTTCGTGACGCGGCTGTCTGAGGAGCAACAGACAAGACAAGAGCGCTCTCGGGCTGCCAGATGAGTGACAGACCGAAAACATATTTCTTGATATTTTGACAAATGTTTTTATTTCATAAATAATTTATGCCCGATATTTTGGCCACCAGCTTGGCTCAAATTAAAATGCTCTTGCTGCTGCTCCTCCTAATGATGATGCTACAACTCGTGATTCTGGGCCAAGAATCATGCTCCGAAAAATTTCATCTCATTTCACTATCTCTAGTTGGGAAAGTTTCGGAGATTTCATATCTCAAATGATGCTTGAAATATTTCAGAAATTCTGTCTCGATTATGATTATTTAAAAAATGAAATATGGATCTTAGACTTAGACTAAGAAACTAGCAATTCTCATCAATTTAAATTTAAATCACTTTAAATAAATATCTGCAGTTTAATTTTAGATCTATAGTATTTGAAATGAAATATTGTTAATACCAGTTTCCATAAAAAAATAGACTTAGGGTTTTTTTTTCGTAACACTACATTCGCTATCCGGTCTTAGCTTAATTTTTAAAATTATTTACAATTTGTAGAGGGTTCCTAGCATTTGCCAATCATAAGATATTAATAAAACTATAAGATAAGGCGTTATTAAACACAAAGGTTGGTTTAAGCCACAAACGCAGCGAGTGCCTTAAAGAAAGTGAGAATGCTTATCGACCATGTCTTTTACAAAACTTTATCCATTTGTGAAATAAATTTCCACAAAAATAAAAAAAAATATTCGTTTTTTTTTCAATTTAGCTAAGCGGCTCCAAAATTATTTTTTTTTAAAATATTTTGCATCCCTCTCTTACTCATAGCTGTAAGGCGTAGTTCAAAGTTTTCCTATAGGTGGTTTATTTTTAAAAAATCGTTAATACTGGCAACTCACAGTTTTACATAGCAGTTTTGAGTGTCATAACTTTAATTTTAAGCAACAAAAATGCATAAACAGTAAAAAGCTTTCAATGTAAGGCCAATTTTTTGTTGTTGAGAAAACTACCATAGATAACGATAATTTTCCGGAAAAAAATAAAAGAAAATAAGTTTAAATTTTGGTAATGGAGGCGTCGGGTTGGGAAAATGTTTAATAGTCAATTGTAAAAATTTTGTTCCGTTAAAAGATGAGGTTAGTAGATTATGAATAGAACATTACGTTAGGTCAAAACTAGAAACTGTTGGATAATTAGATGGGATTTTATTTTAAGACTCCTAATCAAAAGAATTTAGAAGAAAAAAACAATGATTTAATTTTATTTCATGTTTTCCAAAATATTATTACAAAATAGCGACCTCTTTTCTCTAACCAAGAAGACAAACACCTCACTCCTGCTGTTTTTAATCAAGTTTTAAGTGAGCCAGACGTTAATTTTATGGCCCAGAGAGAAATATGGTCCCAATATAAAGTTATGATATTTTGATGGAAAATATTAAATATTCGCCCGATTTTCATTGAATCGAGGATGATGGTGGGTGACGCCACAGAGCCAATTACTAAACTAAAATTGACCGCGCCACACGTTCCTGGCCACGTCTGCGGCCTAAAAATAGCCTTTCCCAGACCGAAATAGAGTCCCACTCAATCTGTCTATTGATCTCGAATTTAATTTTATGTTCCATGAAAGCCACGTATTTTCCACCTTTTCAGAACCTGTCTTCCTTTTTATTTACAGTTCCCTGCTCATCAGCCATCTTTTTGCACTTTCTTTCTTTTTTTTCTTTTCCTTTCGAACAACAAGTTCACCGTTCATCAACACCCAATTGTAACAAGTACTAAATGATGTTTAAAAACTCAAAACAAATTCCTGATTTTGTGGTTCACCGAAAGTTGGGTTTTATAGAATTGTGCTTCAAAGAAATTCACAGAAAATATTATTGAATTCTCTAAAAGAAAGTTGCTTTCTCAGGAAAAAGTATTTTTATAGGAATTTAATTTGAAGTCTTGAAAATATTATTTAATATAAGAAATTGAAATTGTAAATATTTAATTTCTATTATTTACTTTCAATTTGTAACAGTAATATTATATAGATGTAGAAAGTATATAGAAATTTGGAGACTTTCAGACCAATCATTAAATTAATTAAAGAAATTTAAAAAGTTTACGAGTGAAAAAGTACTTTAAAAATGAAGTAATTACTAACGATGGATTTACGTAGTAGTACGCAATTGCTCGTATAATGTCAGTTGTCCTAAGGTCCAGGATTATATGGACTTCACAGGAAGGTAAAGACGTTTTTACCTGGTAACAGTATAAATTTTTAGGCAAAACTGACCACGGGTTAGCCTTTGAGGATCATTTGAAGAGAGCATTTCGACAAAAATTTTAACATGGACGAAATCAAACACGGAACAGTCATCGAATTTTTGATGCTGAAGCGACCCACTGCAGTGAATATCAAAACCAAACTGTACAACGTGTACGGGAACTCTTCACCAGCACAGATCACTATTTACAAGTGTATTCGTGAATTCAGGAGTGGCAGGACTTCCGTCCTGTTGTTGAATTTTAAAGAAAAAATTACAGCGATATCACTTATAGTTTTCGAGATTATACGAGCAATTGGGTACCACTACGTATTTAGCTTTTAAAATTGTTATTTACAATCAAAAGAACTGTATCTCTTATATTAATGCAATAATTTGACAAATGTTAGTAGTTTACTCTCAATTTGCATTCAATTTATTTTATAGTTATTTAATACAAGGATCAATTAAAGTTACGAGCGTATCGAGTGTTTTCAAGAAGGCCCGAGAGGTTGGTAATGCTTACCGACCGAGTTTTAAATAATATTATATGCATTTTTAAATAAATTAACATTTTTTGGATTTTTTGTAGAAATATATGTTGCTCTGTTCCACTCGAGTAAATTTCTATACCTGCCTTTGATGCTTATTAATATATTTTTCGTGATGTGAGATAAAGATAAAAATCCTTAACTGTAATCTGAGAGAGTAGGATATAAAAATACGAGGTTTCAATGTTAATTCAAAATTTGTCAATAAAAAATACAACCACCAGTATGAAAGTAACTTTTCATATAAATTTAAGAGTTTTTTTTTGCGGAGGTCACACTTTAATAATTATAAAAGCACTAGTGCTTTAATACTATAAATTAATACAAGTAGTGAAATAAAGGCTTTTACAGCAAGAATTCACCATGTATTTTGAAAAATGTTTTAGCACTCCACTCATGAGCACTGAAATTTTTATAACTTCACATTAAATTTCATTATTTACAAGGAAAATTAAAAAATTTACATGTTTCACAAATGTTTCAAGTGAAATCTTAACTTGTGAAGTTACCGTTAACGGTTGGAATTCAAACTAAAAGAGTTTGTTTCCTCTTAACTTCTTGGTCATAAGGCAAATGCCTATTTTATGGTCACATGAAACATTTGTTTGCTTCAATTTATATTAAACAAACTTCCATTCAAAGCAATATAAGGCTATTACTATAACTTACATTCCAGTTAAGCAGATTTATCTCTGATATCTACGTAACGTCCCAAAAATCAAACAAAATACCAAATTATAAGCAGATGGCTGTTGAGACGGTAAATATTGAAATTTCAAAACAGAAATCGTTAATTAATTTGAAACATAATCACGGTCCTATGGCATACCCGAGACCAATAATTTGTGAAGTTTAATGGCAACAATGGCGAACAAATTTTGACTTTGATAAAAATATGTTGGATAGTTTGTGACATTTTTTTCACCAGTGAAATAAAAATTCCAATTTTTCATTGAGTGCCATAAAGTGAAACATTACGAAACTTAATTGGATATCGAAAAGTGTATGTTTCGATACGGAAGTGCAAAGAATTTTTAAAGCACATGTGCTACAAAAACAACTGACAGAGCGTGTTATAATACATATAACAATAATATAAGCAACAAAAATGCATAAAATGGATTATGTCATCAGTTATTCTATTTCAATCATTCTATTAAGTTAAAAAGATTAATTTGCAATTTCTTATTAGGTTATCTGTAGTTAAAAAATAGTTTTGTTTAATTTTAATCACAATTGACGTATTCATTTTTATTGTGTAAAAATCATAAAACTTTATTTTAAAAAATCAAATTGTTTATTTAATAATGTCAACATAATAATTGAACCTTTTAACGTGTTCAGCAAAGTTATTTCGATCACAGTTGTCCCATTTAGATAGTTACCAAGTTGAATTTGCAAAAACTTATCAAGTTTATAAAAAAATTAAAAAAAACTTGTAATTCAGATTAAATAATTTAATACATTGATCTTTTGATGAATTTCGAAATTATTTAGCTCTATTATATTATCATTTTTATTATTCCAATGATCAGACCACAAGGAAATTTCATCATTCCAATTTTAATGACCACATGTGATTCTTATTTAATTAATTTCATTTTTTCTGTTAAATAAGAGAGTTTAAGTTGACATTAAGATAACCCCAGATGACTCATGATCAATTATAATTTTTTAAATACTTAGATTTTCTTTTAAGTAGTTTATTAACATTTAATTAAGGGGTCAGTTCTAGAGAGGGCAAATGTTTAAAAAAATAATTATGATTTGATAAGTTTATAATAAATTATTGCTTAACATTATTTGTATGCCATAGAACATTATCAGTTATTTATACAACGAGGTTGACAACGAGCGTAGCGAGTACCTTAAAAAAGTGAGAGTGCTTAATAAATGCTTATCGACCGTGTTATATACAAAAAATTTTGTATTTTAAAAAAAATTAATACAATAATCTTAAAAATTCTTTGAATTTCTGTTAAAATATAGCTTTTGTTGCTTATAAAATATATTGATCTTAATGTGTAATGTGCATAAAAAAATTATTATAATTTTTTAAATTTTGAGTTTTAGCCAATATTGTATTTGTAATAGTGCATGATGTCGTTTTACATAAAATTGCATTTAAATACACTTAGTTTATTTCGTTTTTACGCGTGCATCCATATAGATAGACAACTTAAAGAACTCGTTCGCCATATAAGGTAAACCACAATATTCGGTTGACATTGAATATTTTAATACAGTTATTGGTTATGCCTCTGTGTCCTAGTGGTTAGTACCCTGGACATCCTCCTCGAGGTCGTGGGATCAAATCCCGGGCGGATATCTTTCTAGCGCGAAAA
>JXOV01004177.1:0-10289 GCA_001014945.1 Clogmia albipunctata
TAGGATACGGCACAAGAAGAAGAAGAAGTGAATCTGTCTGAGACCATTGCATTTAAAAACGTGACGATGGTATTCGATAAGGAAGAAGGGCGTTAAGTGGCGAATATAACAAGGAATATACTAATAAAAAATTTACGACTACTACGTGTTATTCTATATAATTATACAACCAGGTCTAAAGCGCTTCTGTCGTCGCCAATTTATGTGTTTCAGCCTGATAGGTCATAAAAATATCAATATTTTTTGGAGGGGTGTCCTGAGCTCCTGAGCAATTAAGACCATTTGAAACTAAGAAATTTGATAAATCTGATATAACACCTAATGGAAAATTTCTCCAAAAAACCAAAAATAAAACGCAATTTGTCTTTCGATGGCAAGTTCATATGTCATTACATACGGGTTTTGGTATACGAACCCAAATTATCAGAGCAAATCCAATTACTTCATCGCCAGCGTAATTAAATCACATTCCAATTAGGGAGAGCTTTGACTTCAAAAACTCATATTAAAATATTTGCGCAAATTTCAAGAATATTGGAATGTTACATGCTTCATTTCCGCAATCGACTTAGTTGTAATTATGTGCGTACTATAGGAATGTGGATAATTGAAAGAAGTTAAGGGACACGTCTTTTGATGTTCGTTTTATTGTCAAACATGGATTTATGTCTGCTCAAGACCAAAATATGTATGCAATATGGTTCACTTCTTAAAACCAACGAAAGCGATTTAAAGCTCATTTCACTTCCAATATTTTATAATTTTAGATTGAAGCAAGTTTTGTGATTTCATTAAATGTTATATGTTTTATTATTGAAACATATGTAAAATGTATTTGTTTATACAAGATTGTCTTTAAGTTACTATTGCCTAATATACAATCCAAATTTCTTTCGATATATAGTTACAAGCAATTTCAACCTAAGAAGGATAAAAGTAGATGTAAAGTCAGAGGCTCATATATGATTTTTGTTATTTGTTACATTTTTTTAAAATATTAAAATAAACTCAGTTAAATTTAGATTAAAAGATTATTATAAATAAATACTTAAGTAATGTTTATTTATTTTTATGTGTGTGCTTTATGCGAGTTGTTGCAGATTATCCCATCCTATCCAATAATTATTGTTTTTTATTCATCATAATTACATTCCATGTCAGTTTAATTCTTGATGAGAAATATCTAAAAATAATTAATTTGGTAATATAGACGAGAATAATGATCAATTATCATGATTGAATCAGTAAGTCTGAAATATTAATTTCTCTTAATTACTTTCCAAATAAATTCAGGCTTTTAAATTGGATTTATTTCTACGGAATAAATTAATCTCATTTAAAGGAAGCCAATTTACTTAAACTGTCTCTCCTTATCCGTCTTTATTTTAATACAAATAAATGTGTTTTACATAAATTATGACAACCAACCCCATGAATATTAAATATTTAGGTCACATAACTTCTAACGAGCACATTGTGTTCGCATAAATCGTCTCGACATCTTTCCTAAATTCGTTCTTTAAAAAACAAATCCTAAAGGGCCGCAAATGTAATAAACACAGCTAAATACGATTTGTAAGATCCACATTTTTAGATGCCAAAAAAAATGTGTTATATCAGACTTCCCATTTCCTTTTCATGGCTCCAAGACACAAATTTTCTTTCAAAGTGAACTTTTTGTCTCCAAGCACTTCTGTTGAAATATTACTTGTCGTGACTTTAATTTTATTGAGTATTAAAAAGACAATTTGGAATTAAATACCTTAGAGGATTTGAACAATACAAGCATTTCTAGACTTAAAATTTCAAAAGGATACCTTTTTTTTCTTCTGTTACGGCTCAAAAACCGTAACCGGTCGAGGTCTATCATTTGGTTTTACGTAATCATAGTTTATCAAATTCCGTCTCTATTCATTTAACCAATCTTTTACAATTATAATATAATATTTAATATATAAAATAATTGAATAACAGGTTATTACGAATCATTATTGTTATGATGTGATTAGCCCCATGAACAAATGATTCTATTTAGAGCCTATTTATTGACAGGTGTTTGGCACCAAAACAGAACACACATACTACGAAGAAGACCATACCTATCATAACTTTTATCTGGTATACATTCAATGAATGACATCAAATTACTTGTATTAGAAAGATTCGGTTTATCTCTTCGATTGTGTACAAAATCTAAACCTTGAAACGCTGCCTGGTAAAATGAATAGCATAGACGATACTAGTTGTTTGACAATTGAGGTTGGCTATTAAGGTCTGATCAGAGCTCAAACCGGAGTTTTTTATTTGAATTCTGTACAACGCTAACTATCGGACCCAGAAATAAGTCATTGTTATCGAAATGAAAGTTAGTTATTGTTGTGAAACACTCTGTGGGATCTGGGGTACTGATCTTGGTACAGACTATTTAATCCCACTTGACGTAAAGCAAGGGCTCGTTGGGTGGCGAAATAAGTGGTGTGAAAATAAAACAACTCAGTTCNACTGCTGTTTCTGACTCCTCCAAAAAACCTTTCACCGTATTCACGTGTCGGATGGTCACCAAATGTGGGATCTGGGGTACTGATCTTGGTACAGACTATTTAATCCCACTTGACGTAAAGCAAGGGCTCGTTGGGTGGCGAAATAAGTGGTGTGAAAATAAAACAACTCAGTTCTGTACTACTCGTTCCAAGTTCAATCGTGTTCTGAGTGANTTTTGATTATATTATGGAACTCTTTATTGAATACTATTTACATTGATTGTATTATTGGGGAATGATTATTATTAAGGAATTCTTTATTAAAGTGGTATTTACAAGGGTTATATTATTGGGGGGGAAACTGGATGGGATATAGGGTGTTCCTCATCCAGTCGTGGCTTCTCACTACAACTCTATAGGCGGTCCAACTATTATTGTAAATTATTTTTGTACCATTGTAATTTTCGTTGTAGTTAGGTTTTATAAATAAGATTGTGTTAAACTGTGACAGAGTGGTTATTCTTCTATAATCATAGCAATTGAATTTCAGGTCATTTCAACAACGAGAATGGGACCTTATTTTTGACTTAAAAACACTGGCTATACACAGTCTTCATTTTCCAAAGTACTCTTTGAGGAACTATGTAATATATTTTTTATAAAAATTATCTGCTTTAAACATATAATCTTAAAAACGCTTTAAAGCTGTAAATTTCCAAATAAGAAGAACCAGAATTGCCAACTTTTTATTACATTTTGAAATACTTTCATGCATAAATTATGACGCCATTATCGAGGACAATTCTAACTATAAAAACTACAAATGATGAGCAGGGCTTAAAGACGATCTCAGGTGAATAAAAGACTATATCGTGTATTTAATTAAAATCTTATCATTTGAAATTCTATTATCAACCGTCAGGAAATTTCAAATGTACAGCAGGCATCAATGACTAATTGAACGGATCAATAACACCACCCAGTAGGCCATGTGAAAACGGTGTGCCAATGATGACTCTCTCATCTGAATCGAGACAGGCGGAGGTGATGCTTGAATAAAAAAAACAAGTACATATGTATTTCAGGTAAAACCTCTTTTTTATTGAACTTATTTCGAGTTTTTACACGCCCATAAAAAGCAATTCAGGCGTAAGTTTGCTTCGGTGGCGGAAAATACCCACTTTTTGGAATCACAGCGCGTATTTTAGACTGACAGATCATAGATGCGTTCATTGCCATTCCCGCTGCTTCCAACACAAAGTAATAACAAAATACGCCGCCGTAACCAGATCAGATTTCCTTAACAATGTGTTCTCTTTATATAATAAAATACAATTTTAATTTCAGTCTGAGGATTTACTCATACATGCCATAATGAATTATACATTATATAGATGTTTGTCAGCAATTATATTTTTTTCAATTGAGTGATAAAGTAGAATCGCTAATTTGTGCTACTTTTAAATAATTTGTAAACAGTAGTTCCACCAATTAATCTTTATAAATTAATTTTGAATACATTATTTGATGAAATAAATATATTGATATTCCATCAACCAATTGATTTTTGAAGATAACTAACTATGTAATATAACATGTTCTTGAATAATTTAGGGGATTAGAATGGACCAAGTTTGCAAATTGGTTTTAATTGAATAATTATATGCATTCGAGAAAGTTTACAATGGTAACCGAAAGCAATTATCGGTTGGAAGCACACCCTGCATATAATTGCTGCTTAAATGTTCTTCCCACGTTTCTCACTCCTGTCTTTGCAGAGCATTTCACAGCAATAGAATAATTAGAAATTTTGCCATGAATGGATATTGGACCACAACAATTTTTAAAAGAAACTCTAGAGCTTCTGTAAAAGGAAATTTTACAAAGAAAGATCTCATAAAGTATAAAGTTCGCTCTATACCTAAAAGGAGATAAATACTTAACTTAATTTAAATTTCAGAAATGTATGATTTTATTTAAAATAATTTTAGATATAACGAATAGTTTGAAAAGATTAATATATAAACTTTTCAACATTATTAAAATGTTAAAGCTAGATTCCACAATGAGCCATCTTAATTACTAATATTCAATGAAAATTACAATATTATTTTAGTAGTTTCGTTATAACAAATTTTCCCTTTCAATTCCTGTAAGGAACATGGGGGGTCTCAACCTCAACCAACGGGTTTGCGACATTTCGGTGACTATTTGTTTTCAGTGTATTATTAGTCAATTAATAGTACCTAGACCAGTTGAAAAAGGACCCAGTCAATCCTATCCGCCCAGGAATCGAACCCTTGACTCCGAAGAGGCAGCCGGATGCGTTACCACATCAGCCACGAGACAGATAGTTTTGTTATAAAATAAGAAGAAAAAAAACAATTGTTTGTTATTATTAAAGATATTATTTCTTAAATTTAACAAAAAATGTGAACTACTCATTTGATTAACTAATGGTGTTTATTATTTATTTTGATTGAAAAATTAAGTAATGTAGAATTTAAATTTAACTTAAAAACATCATAATGGTTAAAAGAGTATATAAGGCTACAAATTCTCATTTTATTTTTAAAACATGCACTTCCGAATTTCTGGGTAATCGACTTCTGGTTCAATTTTGATTTCAACTATTTGTGGTTCTTTCACGATGACTTTTATTTCCTTTCCAAAATTGTGAGATATTTACTTTCAAAATTCGTTTGTGATTAAAAAACAAAACCATATTAACAACTTCAAAAAAAGATTTAATTTTTTTTAAATTAAATAATGGTTAATTAGCTCTCTGTATAAATTTGTTCATTTATAAATATTTGAAAATCAGCTTATGATACATAATTTTTTATAATTTAACTATTACCATGTCCCTTTATACGAATATAGGCTAGAATGTATGGGATTCTTGCAATCCTTCAGTAAAAAACATAGCTAACTGTCTTTAATCACAGTGTCAGGTGTTCATCTATTACCAAATATTTCTGAGGAGATAGAAATGGAATTTACTTTTGTAAATTGAGATGATGCGAGCAAATAAATGCCTTGGAGACATAATGCAAAGTTTTCCTTATCTTTTTATGATATATGCGATTATACTAATATAAGTGTTCATAAGAGTATAAATAGTTGTTTGCTAATCAGAGAAATGACTCTCATAATATGTAGAGAAATAGCGATATTAAGTATTATTTTCATAGACAGACATCTGCTGAAACACTATTCTCATAATTCGATTATACTGTTGTGCCACTCTTTGTCTCGCTCCATTTTGTAAACTGACAACCAGAGAATGATTCAACACTCTGCTGTGCTATAAACTTAATAAGCAACGACTTCCGGTGAGTGGATTATCGACTATTCATGTTCGCGGAATTTAACTGGTCATTTAAATACCACGGAAAAATCGAAATCGCAAATCTATTAACTTCTTCCAAGTGGTGTGCACCAACAAAAAATAGCTCAATCATTCGTTCCAAATACCATTTAAGTCTCGTTTTAATTGGTTAATAAAACAAATTGATTAAATGGACCCGTTCAATGTAATTTATTTAGACACACACTGTCCTCTCTATAAACAAATTTTATTAAAAGATTGCATCATTTTTCGTGAGAGCAACTAATACCTTGCGAATTTAAGAGTCTTTTTTCAGCTAATTTTAAGTAATACGACTTATCAAACGCTATACTTTAATGGTGTCTCGTATAGGTTTTCGCCACTGATCGAATGCCTTCTATGCTGCAAAGATTTTGGCACATATGAGTATTTTTACTGTCCTGCTAACGTTTGTCAAATCTTAGTAGATTTTCTGGGATGAGGATTTCTTCCTCAGGTTCTATCAATGTTTTAAAAAGTTGTAATCACGAATATTAAAAGACATTAAATAAATAAAATAATAAATAAAAGTTTGATTTTATTAAAAATTACCATGGCTATACTATTAAATTTAAATACATTTTTAGAATTACAAACGATTGGGTGATTGGAGTCAAACGCAGTGATGAAAATTAAATCGGAAATAGTGTTTTTGGCGATTTAAAATTCATCACAAAGCTGCAAAATTTTGAGAATTTTTGTTCGTGTTACTTAGAAGAACGAGAGTGTTATAGAAATGATAACAATAAGTGTAATTTTTTCAGTAGCGTTGGTTGACCAAAAACTGTTCATTCGAGACCCTCAAAGAACTGACTGTTGATTCGATAATAATGAATCATTTTTCATAAGTGCCAATTCCGTGATCAATCAAACACCAAATAAATCCTGACCAAATTCCTGGACCCGAAGGACTGCTTGTCCGCGAGAAGATTAATTATTGTGAGTGTATCCGTGGCACATGTCGTTTATATTTGATTAATCATTAACAAAATACAACCCCTTCAGGTGAGTGGGTTAAATAACGTGCAATCAATTCCATTAAGTAAATAAAATGACGATTTTTGTAATTTGGAGAGAGAATCAATTTTCATTATTATCCACCTGAGCCAGACAACAGCATTTCATGTCGAAACGTGACGGTCCTGATGGTTTTGTATGAGGAAGAGCATACTATAGTGAAGAAAGGGGAGAACATCTTAATAAAATTTTTACGGCTCTTCTGTGTAAGTCTTTATATTTTTTTGTGCGCGCCAAAAGCAGCTGTGTCGTCGCCAATTTATATATTTAATGCCAACACAAGTGCGGAGCTGCAATAAAAAATCAATCGACTTTAAGGAATGTCTTGATCTTAGTCCCAATAATCAAGACCAGACCCTTTACAATAAAGAAATAACGGCAAATCTATTATAATTTAAAAATGTGAATTACCTAGAAAATCGGAAAAACCTGAAAACAAAAAATAAATCGCTTAAAAACTTGTCATTTGTCGGGGAGTTCTTACAAATTTCCATACCAGTTTTTCTGTAGAATTTGCTTTTTTTGTCAGTATGATCAAATCACGTTCGAATTAGCCAGAACTCCGACTCCAAGTATTAACCAAAAAATATTAAAGCAAATTCCAACAGTTTTCAAAGCATTGTAACATGTCCCATTTCCACTATGTCCTTGTCTGTAATTGGGTGCGTGCTGCAAGAGGAGTGTGGATGATTAACAGCAGTAACTGGGAACGTCTTGTGATGTTTTTTAAAAACTGGTAAATCGAACAATTTATCTTCTTTAATAGGTTGGTATCTTAAAGTCAACTACCATCGACTTTAAGCTATTAAATTTTTCTCCGTAGATTTTATGTCTACTTCTTACTAAGTTATTATTACTCCAATAGGCCATTATTAGTTATTTGGTTTGAATTAATTTAAATTGAATTTAAAGGAACAATAGTGTTTTTGTTAGTACAGTATTTTTATAAAAAAAATTATATAGAGTTCATTTACTTGTTCTAGTGATTACTGTTATAAACTGTGATTTTAAAAATGGTGAGATAATTAGGGGAAATATGTACAAAATGGCATACATGGACAAAATGGCATAGGGGGTGTTTCTGGATTTTGGCTATTTTAAGCTTTCGTATGACTGAGCTATCTTGTAACCCAAGTGGCTTTGGCTATCCTGCCAAAATTTGAACGCATTCAGTCCATGCGTCTTAGTGCCAGGGTCCTCAGAAGTTTTTCCAGCAAAATAAGTTTTTATTTACATTTAGTTCAATTGAACATACTGGAAGAGTTTCGCTAATTTACATATTATCCTGGTGCTTATTTTATCCCTTTGTCTTAAAATAAGAGTTTCTAGAAATAGAATCCTATTTATATTTTTTAATTTTTTTTTTCTTTCAAATGACATATGGACAAAATGGCATACCTCCCATTTTGTCAATTAGTAGTATTTATCAAATTAAACCGAACATATTGTACATAGATAGCCAAAATGCCCAGAAATTATAAGAACTCAACTCTCGTCAGTCCTTGAGGCAAGACAATATCGAAGTCGAAATTTTTCTAATACTTCTCATTATAATGAAGAGAAATGCTTACGTATAAGCTCTAAAGACGTTTTTCGAGATCTTGTCCAGGAAGAGGATGGTAAATTAATGGCATTGGGTTTACAGTTCTTGGACAAACGTTCCTAGATGAACACAGGGTTTTCGAATACGATTTTCGCCGACTTGTGTTTAAAGCTGTTTAATTTTGTTTCTGCTAATTTTTTGCAACATTTGCATATAAGTTTTAATAAATAGGAAAACAAACATGATTACTGTATAATATGGCATTGTTGTGTGCTACCCATAAAGAATTATGATCCAAAAACAAAACACCATGCCATTTTNGATTTTCGCCGACTTGTGTTTAAAGCTGTTTAATTTTGTTTCTGCTAATTTTTTGCAACATTTGCATATAAGTTTTAATAAATAGGAAAACAAACATGATTACTGTATAATATGGCATTGTTGTGTGCTACCCATAAAGAATTATGATCCAAAAACAAAACAACATGCCATTTTGTACATACTTCCCCTACATAATGCCATGTATTCTAAAAAGAAGTTAATCTGGGAAAAATCTAATTAACACAAGAATTTATTACCTATGTCCTATATGACAAATTTTTTATGACTATTAAAATAATTTCCAATCTATTCTAATAGAATAAAAAGTAATTTTTATGTCAGAGAAATGATATAAGAATAAACAAAAATATAATCATCTCTATCATCACTTAAGAAATTAATATTTTAAAATTTAAATTCAGACAAAAAGATTAATTTGATTAAAATATATATTGTCAATTTATAGAGACCTTCCATAAATATACCATCAAATGGTTGATTACCAAGGGGGTTTGATTACGGACATTCTTGAATGTTTTCCACTTACATTTATATTAACAAATACAGATGCTCTAAATAAAAAAAAATAAAAATATTTGAAATTATTTCGTTTGAACCAGTTATTATAATCCTCTATAAATTACAATTATATTCAATTTCATTTTTATTCATCATAAGACTACTCTAATATTAATTTTATACAGGTTATACTGGCGAGAATAATGATTAAATATCATAATTAAACCAGCAAGACTGAAATATTAATACCTGTTAATTACTTTCTAAATAAATACAAGGCTTTGTATATAATTACTTTCTTGAAATAAATTTAATTAAGTTCAAATTTATTTGAACTGTCTCTCCTTATCGGTCTTTAGTTTGATACAAATAAATGTGTTTTAATTAAGTTATTACAATCATAACCATGAACAATAAATATGTAGGTTTCAAAACAACAAACAAGCACATTTTGTTAGCATAAATTCGGAAGGAATTGCATAAATTATACCTTCCTCCTTCTTAACTTCGTGCTTTTTACAAAAGTTATATAAAAAACAAATTCAAAAAAGCCGTAAATGTAATAAACACTGTAAATTACGAATCATAAGTTCCACATTTTTTGTACGCCACAAACGTTGGGTGGTGTCAGACTTTTCTCCATTTCCTCCTCCTTGTTCCGCGCGACAAATATTCTTTTAAAGTGAACAGTTCCTTCTTTAAGCATTTCTGAATACATACTTATCATCTACAATTTATATATTTTTGACTTGAGTTAAATTGTATTCATGTTTAAAAAGGAAATTCGAATTTAAATACCTAAGGGGATTCGAACAATCCAAGCATTTCCAAATTTAAATTTTTGGTTCAAAATGTTTAACAAATAATTAAAAACAGATTTGAAAAGCTTTGGTCATTATAATTTAAGATAAATATAATTCTAAACATTTCATAATAAGGTCTTCAAAAATATAAAATTTTTGAATTGGAACTTGTTGAAAATGAATCCCTTTTATCGAAACAAGAGTCACTGTTACAAATTTTCTAATATTTTTAAAGT
>JXOV01004179.1:1570-13955 GCA_001014945.1 Clogmia albipunctata
TTTTGCTCTGTCAAAGTCGTTATTATAGCAAAAGTGCTTTAAAGAATTCTTTAAAGCACGTGTGCTTTTTCTATATTATTAAAGTGTGACCTCCGTGAATGAAATAGATAAAATTTATATGTACATCAGTTTTGTTAGACAAAAAATGAATTTAAGACAACGTACTTTTTTTTAAATTTTTGTCTTAATTTATTTAAAAATGCATACAATTTTGTATAAAACACGGTCGATAAGCATTATTAAACACTCGAGGCTTCTTTAAGGCACAAGATACGCTCGTGGCTTAAACCGACCCTTGTGTTTAATAATGCTCTATCTTTTCGATCTTGTTGTATAAATAACTATTACAATCTGCGACCAATTTTGTTTCAACGCAAAAAATTCGGCTCCATTTTAAACGATAAATTGGACATTTTTTATCCAGGCCGTTATAATGGTCACATAAAGAACTAAATAGTATTTTTTTATATAGTTTGTCGTCTCGTTTCCTCGTATCATTTCAAAGTTATACTAACAAATTTTAAGGAATTTGTTTTATGTAATTCTTTCTAGAAAAGTAAGAATTTACAACCAGATAAAAATGGAATGTGGCTTTTTATGACATTGGGCTCTTAAAACAAGATATATTAATTTGAAATCAGTTTGATATAATGATTAACTTTTCGTACATAATTTGGTTTTGAAGGCATAACTTTTAAAATTACTTTTATTTTATTAAAGTATTTATATATTTTTAACAAATTTTATAATTGCTCTTTGGAGGAAATAAAGCCATAGTTTATATTTTAATAAACGTCTCAATAGTACGACTAAGAATCCACCCTGTTCATGAAAAGGAGAAAGCAACTCGGAAGACGCCCTTAAAATTGGATTAGCCGAATAAGTTAGTGGTTAGAGCCGAGGTAATTACTGAGGATTCCGAGGATAAAAGTTATTACTATTTCATAAATTCCAGCAGGCCTGTGGACTACAAAACATGCCATTGAGAGACAGAGAACAGAGAAAACCACAGCATTTTGTTAAGTAACTTTTATTACTCTAAACTACTTTCTTATCAAAAACTGAGGTCTCCCCGCCTGTTAAATAATCTCACTCATTAAATACCTTCAATTTCTCTTTTGGCGTCGTCACGCCAGTTGTGGTTCTAGAGGAGCCGCGAGTCTTCAGTCTTACTTCTAATAATACTAATATGCCTCACTAGGTTAATGGTAATTGAGAAATAAATAAGTCCATTTTGTTATTTACCATAATCTGTTGAATTAATACTATTTATCGCATTTTATTGCCATTCATAAAGTCGATAAATTTACCCATACAAATATTCCACTTTTACAAAAGAAATCCACTTCAAAGCGCGCACGGCCTTACCGAAAACCATATGGACACATTTTCATCTTTCATATGCAAAACACATTCGGGAATTAAGGTTTGTTTGCGGGGCAACCCTCTTATTATATTATAATTTCAGAGAGAATGCTGCTAAAATGTGATTTATTATACTTGTCTGTGACTACACAACCAACTCCTACGACATAGTCAGTCATGGCTAATTGATTTTCTGGAACGGCAACTAAACTTAATACTTCTTTTATTGGCTTATAAATCTACTCGTTTCGATATTGGATATTAATGAGTGAGTTAATAGCCCTAATTAATAAGAGCCATTTTCAAAAAATAAAATTAAAAATAATAAAAAGAATCAACTAAATTAAAACCCACTTAACTACATTAATCATTTTAATACGTTTATCTTCTTCGGATTATAAGAGGACGAATATTTATTTATGTTTTAAATAGGCACTGGAATCATTAGGATTATATAGGATAATGTTGCACTTCGACCCACCAGCATCGCACTAGGGCAGTATAGGTCCGAATATAAAGGATGAATTCAATTTTTTTAATACAATTAACAGTTAATATGAACTGCCAGATATATTCGGGCAATCATATTATATAAAATATAAAACAGCATAAACTAAATCAATTATGAATAAATTCGATTCCAATTGATACAATGTAATTGATTCTATTAGAAATTAAATTATTTGATCATGTGACAAATATTGAAATTGCAATTTCCTTTTTCAGTTAAACAAATTCTAATACATTCTCACAGCCTGTGCCTATAGAAGAGAAAATACTGTTTCCATGGAGAGGATCGAATTTAATGATATTTATATGTCACTTGAAAGTTCCATTTGAACCTCTCCTCGCTGTATGTCACCCTTGAATGTGAATTCAGCCATGGAAAAACAAGAGTTTCCTATTGATGCTGCGTCCCAATTCCCTTCACCAAGAGCCATCTCTTCACCTCATCGCCAAGTGGAGCGGGGAAACTGGAGAAGGAAAACACGGAACGGTTCTCAATATCTACACGGCAGCCCAGAGTTGATCCACATTTCCTAATAACCTATTTTCCTTTATCAAATTTTTGCTTACATTCGCGAACAAGACGGATTTCAATTCAATTCTTTTTTCCACTTATTCCTTTTCCATGTTCACGAGAGACATACACCACGGGAATCACAATTCCCACTATGTATTTATGATATGCACTCTAGTTTTCGTTTTGCCATGTGTTTACTTGCAAATGTGATTCAAATGAATAAAGTTATGGGGGTTGGAAGAAGCTAGGAGCTACATATTTCTATGTTCTCTCCCCTTCCATTGGAACGCCTCGCGATTTGGCGTCGGCGACGTCATCCTGGCCGACGAGGGAAGCACTGCACGTTTCCTATATTAAATTCTAAACTCTCTCTCTTAAGCGTGTCGTTTATGCGTGCCTGGACTGGCTGGCTTCCTAGCTGCCGCCTCCGCCGACTGACTGGCTGGCTTGCGGACCGACTGTTGCCTGCCTTTGGGAAAAGGGCGTCGGAGAATAGCAACGCCTCGACGGCGCCAATTTTATACCTACACTAAATGGCGTTTTATTATTATTAAAATACTAAAACTACACACTTAAATTCCCATCATGAATAGGGTGGAATTATTGCACAATGGACTTAATTGGAGAAAAGGCCCATAAATCATTCATTCCTGGTTCTGTGGTTGACTGTTTAAGAACTTCATTTGTTTAAATTTTAATTGGAATATTTCTATTTTGAAAATAAAAAAGATACTTGACTTTCATGAACTTCGCCGGACAATGATAATATTCTCGTTACATTTGANATGGACTTAATTGGAGAAAAGGCCCATAAATCATTCATTCCTGGTTCTGTGGTTGACTGTTTAAGAACTTCATTTGTTTAAATTTTAATTGGAATATTTCCATATTGAAAATCAAAAAGATACTTGACTTTCATGAACTTCGCCGGACAATGATAATATTCTCGTTATATTTGAACGAAACCTGTAATACTACACAAAACGGTGTTATTAAATATAAATTTGATAAACAAGTAACTATCACATATAAAAAGACAAGNTTCATGAACTTCGCCGGACAATGATAATATTCTCGTTACATTTGAACGAAACCAATAATACTACACAAAACGGTGTTATTAAAAATAAGTTTCATAAATAAAATACTAATACATATAAAAAGACAAATCGGGAAGAGATGGGAACGTCCTGTCTTTTTGTATGGCTTAAAGACTATCGTCTTTAAAAAATTGTATGAAATTTAGACAGGACGGAAGTCGGGACGACGAGCTCCAAGTGTTTTATTAAAAAAATTAGGTAATAAGTTAAAAAAATATAAAAAGAAACTAATTTTACTACAAATTTATTAAAATAAAGATAATTAATCAAAATAAGATAAAATATAGAAAGAATATAGTCTTTATAAAATCAATTAATTTAAATGATAGCCACGTCATTTATAAGACAATCTCAATTTATTAAAATACCATTAGTTGAATAAACTCATTACTGAACATGTCTACAAAACACACGTGTTGATTCAATCTCCTCCATCTTGACACTTGTAGCCAAAATTTCCCTTTGTATTAGAATATGAACTACTGTGAGCTGTCATGGAACACATTTTAACACGACTAATAAATTTGTCTTCGTCATCATGGTAATTAAAATTACATTATGTATCCGTAATAGGGAATAAAACTACAGGCAACATCTGTTAAATTAATAAAATTTATTTCTTGACTCCAAGAAATTGAATCGTTTGGTCCAAATCAGCTAGCTAGATCTCGCCCCAAAAGCCGAAAGACAGATGCCTCTTATCACATAAAATGTTTATTTAATGCAGAGCCAACAAATAGGCAAACTTTCTTATCACATTCATTTCATGCTGGTCTGGTCAATGACCACAATTTTCCTTTTAGGGATTATCCCCCAGCCAAATAAATAAAATATGGGGCTTCAACACTAATCCGACTGCCACTTCTCACCTTTTTTTCCGCTTCCCCAATCGAAATGGTGAAGAAAAATAACCATATGCGAAACGGGAAAGTTATGTAAACGCTTTAAATTTTAGCACTTTAGATAATTCGATATGTTCGCAGTGATGACGTCGTGATGAAATGGAAAAACGAAAAAAAAATAAAATGCCAAAACGGATTAGGGAATTATATCAAAGAATTTTTCCGAACGATGAAGAGGGTGTGAAAGCCTTCTAAGCATTCCTTCTTTATTTCGCCCAATCTAATAGAGTTATTTACCCCGTCTATATCCTATTAAGCCGCCTCCAATTCCTGCCAAGGCGAAGAATTTGATACTACTTAAAATTTAAGTTTTCTATCCATCGCCAAAATGATTTATGGCCGCGTAGAAATTCCTCTAATCTCCATTAGCGCCAATTTATTATGACGCGAACAAAAAGAGTCGAAAAGCAAGCCTTTTCATCAACTTGTCTACAACTTTTTTCCCTTCTCCTTCTACTACTTCTTCTTGTATAATAACCACCCCTTTAATTGGAGATGGGTTTCTCATTTTCCATCTGCACACACACAGGATAATTCGCATTTAAAATAAAATGGCAATTTCTAGAGAATTAATGCAAAAGTCGATTCTGTTTAAAACGAGAAATGATTCTCTGTGTAATTTATTCGCGACCATATTTTCTATAGACATCCGTTTATGAATTGCACACCTAATTATTATTCACCACAGTCTCTTTCTTTTCTTTACATTTATGGACATCAAGAAAAAAAAAATATTCAATTCACTATGATACTTCTTTCTACCACCATGTTTAAAGACTTTGTAGTGCAGTCAATAGCCGACTTGACACTGTTGTTCATTGTCCAATATTCACTCTTGTATAGAAACGGAAACTAACTTTCTCTCCCCATATTGCAGCACAGTGTCATAGATAAATAGTATTTTTAGATAAGAAAAATCGTTATTATAGTCACACCTTCTTTTCTGTTTGACTATCTTCAAATAAATCTTGTTGCAGTGGGTAATTATTTTTCTTGACATTAAGGTTTCCGTCTGGAGAGAATAAATTATAACATTATTTTGTTATAGAAAATATAATTGAAGTAACTACTCCTTAATTTCAAACTAAATTGAACTATATAATGTTTAAAATATTAACTTCAAGCCCTGTCAAAAAGATGAGACATTCTGACAAGAGACAAGTGTTTCTATGGGATTAGTAGAGAGCTTACTAAGCAGAACCACCAAAGTACGTCTTAATTCGACGCTAATGAAACCAGTGTTGACCATCACAAAGGACGAAGCAGCGCTAGACATATTTGAGTGGAAGCTGCTTTGAAATATGTACGAATCTAATGCGTAGCCAAGGTACAACCATGAGTTGTACCAATTTGTACAAATATCCAGGTTATTCCGAATTCCGAGAGTAAAGACTTAAAGATGGACACATTCTCCGAGCCCAACCTTCTTCCATTCAAAATGATTATGAGATCTGACCCTGAAAGAAGAAAACCGTGGAAACACTGGAAGGACTATGTCAACGAAGACGACAGAAGGATCGAATTGCTTTGTGAGAGAAAAGTGCAAGTGGACAATGAACAACAGTGTCAAGTCGGCTATTGACTGCACTACAAAGTCTTTAAACATGGTGGTAGAAAGAAGTATCATAGTGAATTGAATATTTTTTTTTNATGTCAACGAAGACGACAGAAGGATCGAATTGCTTTGTGAGAGAAAAGTGCAAGTGGACAATGAACAACAGTGTCAAGTCGGCTATTGACTGCACTACAAAGTCTTTAAACATGGTGGTCCGTGCCTTTTGGAGTAAATTTGAAGTAGGTCCGACCTGGACTATACCATCAAGAAGAAAAGAACAATAATAAAAGTAATTCATTTATTGCAATGACTTAATTCAGATTTATTTCCGGTTGAGTTCATAGACTTAACAGATTGTTATACAGTCTCTATCTCATACAATATTGATACTCATGAATAACTAATTTGATTTATGTTCCATGGTACCAAATATTTACTTCACTCTATACACCTTAATTATATAATCAGTTGTTATAATTAGGATCACAAAACCAGTATATCTTAAATAATATTTCATTAGGTATAATTTGCATCTCTTTCCAATTAAACTTCTAATTTGATACTTGTCTTCTCTTTCCACTTAAGTTGCTCTGAATTCGAGTTCTATTTGCTTAATCCAATATCTCCAAGTCCAAACAAATTACCTAATCTTACCAAATTGCACAGCAAATCTGACTCAGGTAAGGTGCCAATTTCTGGAATGACGACTCGTAATGAGATCAGCTTCTGAATCGAACAAATGATCGAATTGGATTGAAACAATATTCTTTTGGAACCAGTTTGTTTTCTCAGAACAATTCCAAAAATATATATCACGTTAAATAATGGCCAGATTAGATTACATCTACTCGAGAAATTGTGCCCTAATGAATTTTTAAAGTATTATTCACAATTAACTAAACCCCTTTCAAGTACAAGTGTTTCTTTCCCTTGGAACCTATTAGCAAATGGAATTTAATCTAATTATGTTAAAATTTGAGTTGAGCACTTTTCAGAAATTCTACTCTTTCGGTAAATATTTTCTATGTAATAATAATTATTATAATTGGTAATAAAATAAGAGTCAAATTAATATTCAACACGCAAAACCAAATATTCGTAATATTGCAAAGTTAATGGTTAATCATAAATTAATTGCATTGATAATTTATTTTTAAAAGCAAAATTTTGTCAAAAAACATAATATTAAAGTATATATAAATAATTAATTAACCAAATATTAAATTGCAATCGAAATGTAAATAACAATAATTGGAAATAATTGTAATTGGGTTTTACAATTTGATGAACATTAATGAAAATTAATTTCGTCTAGAAAGAGGTTCATATTTAAACACTGTTGAACTATACTTTTTTTTAATATTGACATACCAACCAAATGACGTTTAAATACACAAAATTAGTTCTTCGGACAAATCCACATATAATTTTGGATCTTATTACCTTCGAATACAAAAAAAATTAATTTGTTCTCTGTTCCTGTAATTGAATTTTAATTTTATTCCATAAAATGCCTCAAATCAAAATTATGTTCAAATGTTAAATAAGTCGCTGAATTGTATAAAATATTGTGAAAAACTGAAGGGAAAACACACAATTAAAGACTCGTATCTTTTAGAAAACTCATTCCATTTTTTCAAGAATTTTACTTATGTTTAATTATGGTCCATTTTTCACTATTTTACAATGAAGGTTAACTTAAATTTTTAAAAAAATATAGTAAAAACTATTTGAATACAATAAAGCCCAAAGCTTTAAAACATTTCTTCGAAATAAACTTCTAACAATGTAATTTAATGAAAATACGAGTAATAGGTCTATTCATAAATTTCCTGGAAGGAAAAATATGAAAAGTTTCCATGAATTCGTCAACCATACGGAAATAATTTGCCAAACTAGACCCGACTACACTTCCGCATCCTGGTCCTCCTTGAAACGATCCTATTAATAGACTGAAGCGGTTGACATTGTCAGCACACGGTCGACTATTTATTAACAGCAATCCTGGCTGACTAAATAAAAGCCACATTACAAAGGATAGGTGCTCGACCCTTGCCAAATTAGAATCCATTTCCAAACATGACCCAAATTAATTTGTAATTCCGTTGTTTTCGTGTAGAAGAGACTAACGAATGTGAATGTCCCCACGGAGAATCACAGGAAATTGGAGAGAATTTCATAAAGTGGACACGGTTGAAATGATGGTAAATTTTGACACACCTTCCGTTCGTTCTTCAAATTAGCAGACCTAGCCATTTTTGCCAGCTAATAATGAGGTAATTGGCCTACCTATAGTCCGATTCTCCCATTTTTCCGAGAACGACCCATTCCGTCCTCTGTTCTACATGACCATTTTCACCAAGGGTTTTTTAATCATTAAATACATTGAGTTATTCCGTGTAGAAAATGAACTAGAAATTTACTCAAATTAATGACGTGATGGACTATGCATATTAATTATGAACCATCTAGGACAAAGTAAATCAGGACTAACAGCTTTTAAGCAATTTTTAGTTTACGAAAAACCTCTTTCTGCTAGTATTTGGCTGCCATTGAAAAAAGGATACTAAAAGAATGCTAAAGTAATGATTTTTATAGTGTGTGTTATCTGTTTCGATAACAAAAACCTGTAAATTCAATAGGCTTTATACAGAATCATTTGTACAAGGTACTAATGACATCATAATAAATTATGTTTTGTAGGTAGACTTGCCATTGGACTGTTAANAGGATACTAAAAGAATGCTAAAGTAATGATTTTTATAGTGTGTGTTATCTGTTTCGATAACAAAAACCTGTAAATTCAATAGGCTTTATACAGAATCATTTGTACAAGGTACTAATGACATCATAATAAATTATGTTTTGTAGGTAGACTTGCCATTGGACTGTTAAAAAAGTTAAGAATCATCATGTTTAAGTCTTAAACCGACAAGGGTCACCAATTTATTTTCATATGGGGTAAATAAAAATAGTTCATTAAAATACTCTTTGAATTTAGCCATAATCGCTTTTAGTGAATTTACAACATTATTCCTATTTATCACCTCGTCAAGCCTGGATCAAAATAAAAACATAAAAACCATTAGTATTTACGGGGAAGTACAAACTCCATCACTAAATGTTCTCTTGTTTGCAATAATTTTCAGCGCTGCACAATATATCACTCTAGTTTGAAAACAACCGGAACAAGGCACAAAAACACACATAGTATTTTGGAGTGCTGTTTGTTGTGCAAAAGTTGAACCCAATTTGTTCAATGGGGCGTTTTCGTTTACATACAGAAACACATCACTTCCCCACTTGGCCAATACTGATCGTATTTATTTCAAGTGGCCATGCAATTAGAAATTAGGCCAGCAAATGGAAATTAATTGTAGTATATTTTTCCAAATCAGATTTTATCGATCACAATTCTAGAGAGTGCAAAAAAAAACCCGATCACAAAACCACACAACCCTAGGACAATTTGTCGAGGAATGTCACTATACCGGGCACGTTTCAATGTGTGTTTTAATCAAAACTGGGCAATGAAATTTTCCGAGCATAAACTGCTCCAAAAACTGGATTAGATATTGATCGGTTTTGGGTTAAAATTAGAAAACCAATTCACCAGAAATATGGAAGGATGGATGGATGAGTACCCGAGAAATCTGAAATATGCCTTCAGCACCGGCACCAGTAGAGTAGAGACATCCATTTCCCATTTGCTGCACGTCCCGCTCTCTATCTCTCTCCTGGGGATAAATATTGATACTTTTTATTATGTGTATTTATCACGAAAATGGGTCCCATTTGTTAAGATTATTAAACTCTATCGATCCACTAACAAACTTGAAACTTGCAAAAATGTGGTTTTATATTTGGAAACAGTCCTAAAGGCATTCAAAAAGTTGAATTTCTTGTATTAAATTGATTTGCCATAGGCCATTCCATTTTCGGGGACAATTTCTCTTTCCAATATTTAACAACCTTCTCTGTCTTTCATTTTCAAGTCCATATATCAAACACGCGCAAAATTACATGCATAAAGTTTGACGCTAATTTTCCTCCATTTCAGACAAAAATTTACATAAATTACCCATTCTTGAATAGCGTTTCGATTCGAATGTCTATAATTCTCCGCTGGCAGATATTTTTTCTCCTCTTCTGCTGCCCAAACAAATATTATTAGCATTTTAATTTTTTCTACTGATTCAACAATCAGATCCACCGGACATGCCAAATTATTTTCCAACTCTCCTCCTCATCATCCCTCTCGGTCGTCGTCCCAAATTAATACCACTTCCTTTGCTTTCCATTTCAATTAATTAATCCATTAATTTTCTGCTTGTTCTCTCTCTAATTTGAAACTTTTAATAACGAGTTAATTTATGGCCTGGGCCAATTCAATTGTGTTCCCGGCCACTGTCATATCCATGTGTGTGCATGGAGAGTCTTTGACCCTTAAACTATACACTAATCCATTGAGAATTTTACTGCCAGTTTTCCAAATAATCAGCAACAGACAAACGACGAGAAAAAAAACACAGAAACCAGAAAGAAGAGCGCTCAAGCAATCATCTTCGGATAGAGTAATGGCACAATCATCAAATTAGAAGGTTAACCGGTGTCTACTTGCTCCTCTTTGTTGACCTGTTGTTGTAATTGTGCTCATCCATGCGTCTCTCGACTTCGACTCGCTTTGATACGACGAGCTCGCCTCTTGCCTTGTCTCTCGCTCCTACCTGTTTTTTACCAGAAGCGATGAGACTCTGAATACTCGTATTTTAAATTGAAAATTATCGTACGAATATTAATTCAAGTTAAATAATTGCTCGTTTTATGTTCAATCGTCTTCAAAGGAGATTAATTATAAATAAATATTATAATTACTTATTTTAATTAACATTAGCAAGTTACATAAAATGTATAATTTAAAAGAGAATTAAAATTTAACAAAATAAACTTCAATTCAAAATACATATAACGGAAAATTTTGGAATTGTCAAAAAAAATCTTGTTTTTAAAGTTCCATTATACTAATATTTCTTCTATCAAAGTAATTGTTTTATACAAGTANTATACAAGTAGTGTTTTAAAGAATTCAATACAACACTAGTGCCTTTTCATATTAAAGTGTGAATTCCGTTAAAGATTTTCATTAAATTTTTCAAATTAATATAGAAGTCAGTTTCGGTCTTAATTGTTTACTGAATNTTTTGCTCGATTTATAACGGAAAGTTTTGGAATTGTCAAAAAAATCTTGTTTTTAAAGTTCCATTATACTAATATTTCTTCTATCAAAGTAATTGTTTTATACAAGTAGTGTTTTAAAAAATTCATTAGTGCCTTTTCATATTAAAGTGTGACTTCCGTTAAATATTTTCATTAAATTTTTCAAATTAATATACAAGTCAGTTTCGGTCTTAATTGTTTACTGAATTAAACGATGATTTAATACATTTCATGAAATCCACAACAAGTGATGGATGTCAATCAATTATTGTAACAAGTTGAGGCGAAAGATATCAATCCTTTCTTACATTACCTAATTATGGAAGTAAAACTAGAGTAATTATTGATGAATTTAAAAAAAAAACTAAGATTTTTATAGTTTNTTTAAAAAACTAAGATTTTTATAGTTTTTTGTGTTAATTTGCATACAGTTATGTATAAAACACAATCGATAAATATTATCCTTATCAACCTAGTTGTATAACTTTAATAAAATTGCTGATTTTTTTTAGATATTTAGAAGTAAAATATTTTAGCTTANAAAAAAAAAACTAAGATTTTTATAGTTTTCCGTGTTAATTTGCATACAGTTTTGTGTAAAACACAATCGATAAATATTATTAATCACTAGACACAGTGTTTAACAAAAGCTCTCCTTATCAACATAGTTGTATAACTTTAATAAACTTGCTGATTTTTTTTAGATATTTAGAAGTAAAATATTTTAGCTTAATAATAAATTCAAATTAAAAAATAACAATAATTAAATTTTCAAGGATCAACCTCAATCATTGTTACATCTTAAACCAATATTTGATTTCAATCCAATTTTTCTCATTATGTGGAAGCAAAGCCTGTCTGTTTTCATAAGTCACGGTCTGAACAGGGCTGNAATATTTTAGCTTAATAATAAATTCAAATTAAAAAATAACAATAATTAAATTTTCAAGGATCAACCTCAATCATTGTTACATCTTAAACCAATATTTGATTTCAATCCAATTTTTCTCATTATGTGGAAGCAAAGCCTGTCTGTTTTCATAAGTCACGGTCTGAACAGGGCTGGGCAGTAGTCAGACAGTCAATCACCAGCGAATTTTAAAAGACAACAAAACACGAAAGAATTGTTCAGAAGCGTTACATGAAAAAACATCGCCTTATTAATAGAAATTATAAACAGGCAATGGAATTGGGGTCGATGACACTGTGTCTCGTCTTTTTT
>JXOV01004183.1:0-46914 GCA_001014945.1 Clogmia albipunctata
GCACTCGCTTCGCTCGTGGCTTAATACAACCGTTGTATGTTCGATGTAATTATTGGCATAATTTTGCAANTTTGCAAACAAAACCCTGTGTTCGTCTAGGAACGTATGTTCAAGAAGCGTAAACCCAATGCTATCAAATTATCAACATTCACCAAAGCTAAATCTTGAAAAAACTATCGTTAGAGTATAAACGTGAATAGTTCTCTTCATTATAAAGAGAAGCATTATTAAAATTTCAACTTCGATATTGTCTTGCTTGCAGGACTGACGATGGGTTGAGTGATTATAATTTCTGGGAATTTTGGCTATCCCTGGACAATATATATACGACTAAATTAAATAAATACCACTTATAGACAAAACGTGTGCCATTTTGTCCAGACGTTTGTTTTGAAAAAAAAAATATAAATATGATTCTATTTTTAGAAAATTTTATTTGAGGCAACAATGAATTCTTAAGGGATAAAATTACCACCTGAAGAATATGTAATTTTGCGAAACCCTTCCAATATGTTCAAATGAACTCAAATAAAAACTCCTTTCGCTGGAAAAACTTCTGAGGGCCTTGATATTTAGACGCATAGACTGAATGAGTTCAAATTTTGGCAGGTTAGCGAAAGCCATTTGGGTCACATGATAGCTCAGTCAAATGCTGGCTAGAAACAAACAAAATAAAAAAACACTCCCTATGCCATTTTGTACATATTTCCCTTACACGTGGTGCCAAGGAAGACAATTAATTTCTTGCAATCGTTGATGATCTTTTATTTCCTCCGGATTTCCTGCAAATCTTGTTATTGGACATAATATCCGTAATATGTCAGTTACATCCTGGATCCATCTCCCATTTCAATAGCATGTAGTTACATCGGCATTATCCTGTTCTAAGCCTATGCATCATTGTTTCCGTGGTAATCCTACCTCGTTTTTTCTACTGCCGATGAATTCGAAAATGGTCAAAGAGTGTTCACAACTATCCCAATGGTCCTCTTAAGCAATAATAGGATTGAACTACGATTCTTCTACACCTTTTTTCATTACGATGCCATTTTTTTCATTGAAATGTCAAGGATGACCGTTTTAGAATTTTAACTTTTTTCATTGCAATGTCAAGTGTGAACCGGGCGACATTTTACCTTTAAAATCTGCGGTTCCGATCCTTGTTTCTCCTTCGTTTCTTGATTTGTGATATCGATGCTTATATCAAAATTAAAAAGAGCACTTTTTTTTTTGCTCTTATTCACAAAATGGTATTGGCTATATCCAATTATGATATATTTTGGTGTATATTGTTCTGCAGAATAAAATTACGAATAATAATTATTTTTTTGTTCCTTAAATCAACGCTGATTAATAATAAGGTTGTATTGATCTGTGTTGGTATTAGTAGTGAAACGTCACCAGCCGGATACCATTCATTGTTTTGATTTTGTATACAAGAAAAATAGAGGTAACAAAAGACTTTTAAAGTGATTAACTACGTGTAATAACTACTTCAGATAATAATTTTAGGTTTATTAAGTCGAATATCATTTATTTTGTGCCGAAATGCGAAAAAAATCACAAAAATTCTCTCACCCAATTCAGTAAAAAAGTATTGAAATTTTAAGAAAATAGTGTTAAATTCGGTACAAGACAGAATCTAGATAACAATATACACCTCGTTGCAAAAAGTTGAATACAGTCATTTTATTGAATTCAATCATCAATATCTCTGGTATTTTTCTTAATTTAAAAAATTCCTTTGGCAATAGAGTTAAGTGGCATAAGTATGAAAAAATATTTGAATTGGGTTCATCGCAACTACTTCTAGAAAACAAAACTCAACGCGGCACCATTTTGGCTCCTGGAAAAACGTTGCAGAAAGTTGAATACACTTCCGTTTTTGGTTGGTTACTGTTGCTTTCGTTGGGTAAAATTGTAATTATTTTTTTTGAAAATAATGCCAAAAGGACTCAAAATTCAAAATTATCATAATTTACAATAGATTTACTGAAAAATCTGTATAATTTATTGCGTAGATAGTACTGCAAAATAAATAAAACAGCAATTATTTATAAAGTTATTCCGTGTTTCTGTATTAAAAGTGATTTAATATTTTTTATTTGAAATATAGCTTAAAATATAAAATTCAGAGAGGCACTTAGTTAAACTATTATAAACCGTCAACTCAAACGCGCATCCTACTCCCCCTAATACTTTTAATAACTAATTATTTTAAATATTAATAATCTTCAAATAAATTAAAATTAATAATTTTAAAATATCGGAAAAATATCGAGAAACGAAGGAGAAACAAGGATCGGAGCTGTAGATTTTAAAGGTAAAGTGCCACTCTTGACATTGCAGTGAAAATACTTATTCTGTTTTTGCAACAACAAAAAAGGTTTTATTTATGATTTTTATATGATGCTTCAAATATTCGCATCCGCGTATGTAAAAAAATCGACATCAAACTGCTTGTAATCAGTCCTAAGGAGCCAATAACAATGTTCCGCTAATGAACGGTTCTGTTTCGTTGTTTATCAATTTTTGATGAAAACATCTTTATTCAGGCAACAACAATTCAAATATAACCAAAAAAATGCGTATTTAGCAATTAATAAATACTGTATGTGTATTAATTATAAAATAAAACTAGAATAGAAAATAATCTAAAGGTAAGGTACGTGGTAAATGAATATTTCATCACACTTTCAAAAGTATTCTCTCATAGAGAATACAAACAGAAAAAACTTAGTTTTTGAAACTCATCTATTAAATATTCATGCAATTAAAGTAAAATTACTATCACCAAACTATGTGTTGTCTATTTAGTATTCGTATTACCAAACCAAATAGTTTAATAATTTAATATTTAGGACGATCCCCCTTAGAAATAATAAATATCAAGTGGTGTGGAAAGGAAAATACTGAAATAGACATTTATTAGACATTTAGGGTTCGGTCACTGGCGTAAATGTCAGCGAAGAGGGTTAAAAAATTCCTGGAGGCATCACGGATTTTTCCACAAAAAATTCCAGCCAATAAAAACCTTGATTGTTTATACATTGTTTTAAAATAAATAACACAATTTCAATAGTTATTTATACGGAATTCGAGTACACTCTGTCAAGTAAGAGCGTGGTCGACTTTAGCGACAGGTTATGAAAGATTTCGCTCTAATTTCTTCGCAAGCCAGTAAAGAGAAGCTTTGTCGTTGATGCATTAGCAACAAATATTCAGTTTTCGCTGATCTTTTGAGAGATAATCACGTTAAGCACCATGAGTGCTAAATACGCATCGCGCTCCTTGGCTGTGTTCCTTTGCACGTACCTGAAAGATTCCAAAATGTTGCAATCAGCGGCTGCTGAACATATGAGAAAGTCGAAAAATCTGTACAGAAATAGATACAGTGATATAAAGTGGCTAAAATGTTAGAATATCGATAGAGATTTTGAAAATGTCATTTTTACTGATGAATGCTTTATATGGGCAAGTTGTGTCCTCTGTCTCTCCCTGGCCAACTTCCACCAATAGGCTAGTTCAGTGGACCGTAAAATACGGAATAATGTTGCATCTTTGGGGATGCTTCTCAAAGCAGGGTTTCGGCCCAATGTACCTCTTTACTTTCAACCTAAATGTCAGGAAAATAAAGAAAATAAACACCGCAACAAGAGCTGCAGTGAGTGGAAGGCCCAATCTAGCATCATTACAGTGGATTGGCCGTCGCAGTCGCCCGATGCAAACCCTATAGAAAATGTGTGGGCATATATCAAACTGAAACCTCTGGGAAGACGTACACATACTTTGAAGCAACAATCTTGTTAAATTTGGATCTGGAGATCGTTGCCACTGGAACACGCCGTCAAAATAATAGAAAACTTGCCTCGGAGGTGCCAGCCCATTAACGAAGCCGTTGGTGACTGGACACTCTATTAATCAAATTGCATCATCGTTTGTAATATGTACAATGTATTTATAAATATAAAAGTTTTACCAAATAATTTATTTTAGAAATTAACCCGACCACGTTCTTACTTGACAGAGTGTATGCCGATAACGTGTGTTTAATATAATCTCATCGACAACGTTCTATGCAGGACCTAATGCATTTTTAAATAAATTTGCACAAAAATCTACAATAAACATTAGGGTTCTTAAAATTCAAATTTCAAATTGGCGTTATGCATTTTACTAACAAAAAATTAATGTTATGTCTCTAAAACTTCTTCGGTCAAAGTCTTTTATAGCACCAGTGTTTTAAAGAATTCTTTAAAGCACTAGTGCATTTCTTTATTGTTAAAGTGTGACCTCCGTAAAAAAATTGATCGTGTTTTTCTTCTTCTACGACTCAACAACCGTTACCAGCCTGGGTCTTACCAATTGGTTTTACGTAATTTGAGTTTGTCAAAAGGACTATCTATTCATTTTATAACGAGTCTATTTATTGACAGATTTTGCCACCGAAACAGAACAAAAATGCCAAGAAAAAGACAATCCCTTTCACAACTTTCATCTGTACCCATTCATTGAATGGCAGTAAATGACTAATATTGTATAAAGATTCGGTTTATCTCTTCGATTCTAAGCGTTCCATCCAAGCTTTGAAAACCAGTCTGGTCGAACGAGTAGCATTGACGATAATGGTTGTTTGACAGTTGAAGCCAGGATATTATTTTTTGTTAAACTTATTTTGAACAATTACTAATCACAGAATGTTCTGCCGCTTACAGCTTGGAGTGAGCCAATGCGTCCATCGAAATTTCCCTCCAGATGTCCCTATTCAGGGCCGTAGTTCGGTAACTTGTAACTCCCAAGAGACCGAGATCCTACGATCCTATGGCTGGATGCAGTTGAATCCAGCCATCTTCTTCTTGGTCGTCCTCTTCTTCGCTTGTCACCAGGTTTAGCTTCCAATACTCGGCGTACCGATGATGTTTCAGGCATTCGTATAATGTGGCCCAGCCACTTAATCCGTTGCGCTTTAATCTTCTTATATTATGTACATTGATGAGGTCATTCAGCTCATGGTTATACCTCGAGCGGTACTCACCAATGTCTACATGAACTGGTCAGAATATTTTTCGGAGTATCTTTCTTTCAAAGAATTCTATCTGCTGTAATTGATTTGCCTTGAGCTTCCACACTTCACAACCGTAACTAAAAACAGGTCTTATCATTGTCTTATATAGCCTTAGTTTGACATTCCGCGATAACAATTTGAATCTAAAGAGTTTCGAGTTTATGAAAAGAGCTCGGTTTGCAGCTTGGACTCTGTCATGTATTGCTTCTGTGTCCATTTTATTATTAAATTTCATACTAAGGTACACAAAGTTGTCAACAGCCTCAAAGTTTTAATTTCCTATTACTAAATTACGGTCTGATCGGGGCTCGAACCGGTTCCCCTTTCGAGTTGAACATCAAATTTTGTATAAAACACGATCGATAAGCATTATTAAACACACGGGCCTTCATTAAAGCAAACGCTAAGCTCATGGACCCTTGTATTTAATAATGCCTTATCTTATCGACCTAGTTGTATTTATAGCTATTATGTCACCAAAACAGCGTGAAGAATGAGCGCGGTTTTGCTCCCACTTCATTGAAATTCTCCTCCGAAAGCGCCTCTCTCAAAGAGGAATTCAAAGTGCAGCTAACATGAGTGGAAGAGTAAAGAATTAATACTAAAATCCTCTCCTTTTATCGCAAATGAAAGATAATTTTATCGTGCTCCTCCGAAAATTGTGCACACAATTATTAAAGTAAAATATTTAGAAAATAATCGTTTCTTTAAAAATTGAATTCAATAAAGTTGTTTAATGTTTATACATTAATGATTTATTATATAAAATGAAAAGAAAATAGTGTTTAGTAATATTATCACACACATTCAAGTTTCGGCGCGATCCGTCCCGCTTTATCATCGTCTCCGCTCGGTGGAGAGAGCGTAAGATTTACATAGACTCCTCCGGCGCAAGAGAGAGTGCAAAAAGAGAAGAAAAATTTTGCGCTTCGGCGAGTGGGATGAGTTTACTCCGAAAACTAATGCTTACAATAATACAAACCTTAAATTTAAGTTCCAAAGTTAAAGACGAAAAGAATTTTCTTTGAAGATTTTATTGAACTTAATAATATATTCCTTGGATATATTAGTGGTCTCAATTATAATTCAATAATATTATAATAATATAACTATATTAATATTTATTACAATAATAATAAATAGAGTTTAGAAGGGAATTCTTAAGTAAGTTTTTCTTCTTCATTTTTCATCTTCAAATTCAACTTCTTAACAATTCATCTTACATTAGTAAGGTAATGTGTTTTTTTTTGGTTTGGTTTAATATATTGATAGTAATGTTCAACATTTAAAAGTAAATACAATATTACTATCATAATAATAACCCCTAAGTTCAATTTTAACAATGGAATTTCAATCAACGTGTTCCTTAACCAAGAATGTATATATTTCGTTGTTCGATTTGTCAATAAAACAATTTTTTTTGCACATTTTATGTGTGTATGTTGGGATGTGTATGTGTGTTTTGTGTAATATGTATTTTCGTAAGTGATGATGCAAAATTGCGCTTAAGAAGCAATTTTATTTTTATCACGCTATTAAATATTAAAATCTGATTTGAAAACGGAACTGTAAATTTCTACTCCTCTGCTCGTCTCTCTCTTTGTGTATATTTTTAGCCACAATGATTTCGGGGGGCGTTTAATGCTGCTGCAAATTCCCTTCCCTTTGCAGAACACATCAATCCCCTAGCCAGCAGCAATTTAGAGTTGCTCTAACGATCATCACAATAATTTCTTGAATTTAAAGGGAAAAGAGGTGGGTGTTTTTCTGGGGAGCAACTTGTGAATCGGAATGATTATTATTAGTAATGATTTCGGAATCAAGTGTCTCTCTACAAGCACTAAAACGAACAATCTCTACGAGCTTAAAGCTCCATCTCTCCACTATATCATCTATTTACAGAATGGACTTTCGTCGTATGGCTGCAGTTTGTTATGAATGGAATTCAAGCTCTAAAGAATCTTCTTTGTAAAGAGGTTTTTTTTGCATTTTTTTTCTCTTGTTATTTGTTTGCAACAGTTTTATAACAGCATCAGTTTTCCCGAATTTCTCAACATGTATTTAAGGCAAAAATATCTTTCCTTTTCTATATTTTATTTATATGCAATGTATATACCTATTAATATGTATAATCTTATTATTTGTAGCATGTCTTTTATGCAAGTAAAACTTTATCGTTTCAGATCATCACCCATAAGAAGTATGTTGCTCTGTTTCCTCCTTTCAATAAGATTCGAATGTGCAATTCGCTAAACACTGTGTTTGCTGAAATCAAGTACACTCCACTATTTATTTTATTTATATATAAACTTGCGATTGAGTTGAATAAACTTCCGTCAATTGGCAATTTTAAAATTTAATGGCAAAATGTTATCGTCGTAAATGTGTGCCTGCCTACCTCTCTCAATATGTACTGTCATAAATCGTTTATGTTCAATCGTCGTAAACGGTACCACTATGTATTAAATTCAACTAGTCTAGATCAGCCAAAAAGCTCTTTTATTGCAAATTTATATATTTTCTATTGAACGCTTGAGTAAATTTACCAACAGATTTTCTTCGCGGCCGCCGACGACAAAGGGTTGTTCGATAATTCGGAGTTAAATCAATTACAATGTTGGAATGTTTTAAAATATTCAAATTATACGGTTATCTCAACAAAAAACTGTTATCAAATTTTTATAATAATAATAACTTATAATAATTTCAATAACCGTTAAAAGATTTTGTTATGCTGTGTTCCAATAAATAAATTCAAATAAAATCCAAAAAGTAATCTGTTTAAGAAATGTAGGAGAAATATGTTCAAAATGACATAATGTTTTGTATTGGGATCATAATTCTTTATGGATGTTACACAACAAAGTCATATTTGACAGTAATCATATTTGGTTTTCTAATTATTAAAATTAATATCCAACTGTTGTGCAGAAAATAAAAACGGCTTTAAATAGAAATCGAAAATAATCTGTTCTGTAAAAACGTATGGACAAAATGACATATCGGTGAATTCAATGTAATTATTAGCCTTGGTACAATAAGAAAAAGGTAGTACATTCCCATTCATCAGCTATTTTTTAACCATTCATATGTGCAAAGCTGATGGTGACGTCAAAATGACGTATCTCCGCTACAACTCTACATTGTTGTATGCCGGGAATGCCTAACCAGTAAAAAGTCAATTTACCATGATTATTGGCCAAATTTTTCAAATAAAACACTCTGTTCGTTTGGAACGCCAGTTCAAGAAGCATGAACCCAGTGACAATAATTTACTAACATTCTCCGGGTCCAGATCTTGAAAAAAGATCGGTAGAGTACATGAACATTTCTTTTAATTGTATTAGGAAAATTTCGACTTCGATAACGTCTTGCTTCAAGGACTAACGATGTGTTGAGTGCTTATAATTTCTTGGCATTTTGGCTAGCAATGGACCAAATATGTTGTGCTAAACTAAATAAATTCCACTTGTAGACAAAACGAGAGGTCCGTACATATAGTATGTCATTTTGTCCATATGTCGTTTTAAAAGAAAAAAAAATACTGAGGTTGTTTTAAACAACTATTAATAAAGCAGTTAAGGAAAAACGATAAAATAGAAATAAACAAAATTGTAATATTTTTGTCATATCAAACAAAATGATTACAGAACTTTGAACCAATTAATATGCATTCTACGAATTAATTTTGGGGTATATAGAAATATTATTTAACCATTGGAGATTTTGAGAAAATAAACCATTTTAATTTTAAAATTAGCACTACCTCAAATTATGAACCAACCCTCCATCAATTAATAATTTAAACTCTTCCCTTGGCCGCAATCTGTGCTACTTTAGTTGATTGAATCACTACTTTCAGTTTTTCTTTGTATACTTGGTGGATAATATTTGTTGTGATTAATAATTAAATAACTATTTGAGGGGAAAATATACAAAAATACTATCTCATCTTTCCTTTAAACCTTTTACACAGTTTTGCCTTAAAGAATTTTGCATACATTATTATGTTATGTACAATGTCCCTTTTGGTCTCTTTCTCTGCCTTCGTCTCTTCATGCAACAAAATCTTCCATTCACACGCACCCATTCGCATACACAAACACACGGACACAAGATTTGTCGTCTTTGTCATCATCAGGAATATGATATTATTTCTCTATATGTATATATATTTATATTTATATATAATATAAGTTTGACTAACAACTGTCGACGAACTTAAAGCCCTCATGAAATGATGTGATATACATACATATATATGTTTGATCCCATATAACGTGACAGAATTGAGAAAGTGAGGAAGCAAGAAGGAAAAAGTGGTCTGAGAGGAGGTGGAGGTGAAGGAGGAGGAGGGAAATTGAGAGATATGTGAGATGTAAAGTGTCATATTCTGGCAAATTTGAAGTCATCAATAAAAAAGGGCCAGTAATTGCCATTACTGAGGGAATAATAATTTGAATATTATTCTTCTGCAGATTTGCCAATTTAAATAAAAAACGAGAAGAAGCAGAAAAAAATTGAAAAGTGAGAGAAAGATGGGGAAAAAGTTATTAATAATTGAACGACAAAGTTCATTAAAGCTTTCAGTTTTATTATCTCGATTATTACTCCGAAGATTGCCCCCCAGCCGTATTCGGTTTTGCATTTGCCGTCATTCCAATCAGCCGCCTTCACATCAGTCATCATCCCCATTGTGTGTGTTCTCTCCAATTTAATCCAATCAGATACCAGCAGGGTCTTAATCGTGGTCGTCGTCCAGAGAAAAACGAAAAAAAACAACGAATGAGTTCTCGAAACCAATTAGAAGCTCTCTGTCTATTGGCAAAACCAACGTAATTTCCAAACGCCTTTTGTTATTCTGCGGTGGTGGTGTGCAGACAGCAAATTCCGCATTTCAAAACCCCATAATCTATCCACCTAAATGCCTTGTTGTATTCACCATAACAATGAATGGGAATTTATAATGCAATTTGTGTGAGCTCTGTGTGTGTGTATAGGTTTATGAATACGAATTCAATGCGAATTAAGATGATTCAAATTGTTGTTGAATAGCACCTGTTATCAACACAATGATGCCGTCACCTCCTCCTTCCCCACCCACCCCCGACCTTCCTACATCTTTTGCAAATCTTGTCGAATTAAATTGTCCCCAAAATCGGATCGGCATCTGTGGATTCATTGACAAAGAGGGGGGGAGATGTCGATGGTAGAGTAGAAGTGAAAGGGAGAAGAAGAACAAGAAGAGTAGGGGGATGATGTGAAGATTGGGCCACAAGTTGTTATATTAACAGTATTAATAATAATAAAGAAAATAATCCATCAATCGGTAACAAACATTTTGAGATATAACTTTGCCTCTTGAAAGCTCATTTCAGTGGAATGCCTCCAGCCAAATCCGCTTATAACATGGGAATGAATGGAAATTCGATAATGTTGTTTGTTGTTGGACTGGCTGCTGGCCTCCTTCGTCTTAGCCAATTCTAAAAAAGATATATAGAAGAGATTATACATGTAGATATGGTGGAAAATCGTCTCCCATTGACTCGTAAAATGGATCTATTTTAGGGACATCCATCTTTAGAGTACATATAGACGAAAATTAAATATAGATTCGGTCAACCGAAACGAGAGCCAGCAAACGATGATATCCATAAAAATTAAAAATAAGCTCAAGCTTTACAGATTTTCCGGTCCATTTTCTAATATAAGAACACAAATGAGGCTAAAGCGTGGTGGCATTTTCCCTTTTCTGGACTTTTTTTTCTACTCTAAATATAATGAATGTAAAAGGAGGGAGAGATGGTCCAAATTATGATGCATTCAACAAGATTAGGGTCCAATTTTATGAATAATTTACACACACAAAAAAAGTGGAGAAAATCTAATAGATTGATCATTTGAGAGTAAATCCGTTTCATTATTCAGGGACACCCTGTCAATCAGTGATATGTGGTGATGAGATAGATCTAATGCGATTTTATGGCGGAAATTCAATACTCATGATAGTATTTAGTGGGAATAATATTGAAATGTCAAATGTTAATTGTTCAGATTCAATTACTGAATGTTCCGCGAAACTGATAAAGGTTATTTCGTTGGCTGCCAATCCTCTCTCTTTACCTATTTATTAAAACGGCTATTACCAATTGAACTTTAACACCTGTGTGCCCTATTTATAGGCGTTGTAGTCGTCGTTTTTTTTTATTCATCTCCTACTGGGATTTCACACCGGATTTCAGAGGAGAAAATCCGATCTCGCAAACATCGTCATCATAATTAATAATACCACCTTAAAGCATTTCAAAGGTCAGTCAAATGGCATTTTCACATTTTTTTCCTCTTTTTTTTCTTTCTCTCTCATCATCTTCTTTTATATATTTATAAATACTTGTATATTAGTGTAGGTGTGTTTCGATTTTGTTTGTGCAGATACTAATCAAGACCATAAAACAGCCTCATCAATTTGCAATAACAGAAGGGAGTTTCTCCAATTTATCTACGCGCCCTAGACGACTCACACACTATATTATGATACACAACTAATTAGAATTTAATAATAGTTCTCAGTTTAACAATACAAAGTGGAACAATAAAAATGTTAATGCATTATTTATTTACACAGGGTTAATTGAATTGGAACTAATCTTCATATCCTTTATATATAATACATAGTACTAAGAGATACCTAAATCCAGTTGTGTTTTGTTTTTGTTTTTTCTGGTGATATAATATCAAAAAATTCGCTCTAATCGATATATAATTAGCATTTTTTTTGTTAATTCTGCTGCTCATCCTCTTCTCACTTATTATTCCAAAAATTGATAGTAGTTTAGTATAGATAATTTAATAAAAATACAAAAAATAGACTAATTTAATATGTATGTAGAAAATTCGAATGCTAACACAGAGTTTCTCATTGGGAATGATTTGTTGTAGTGGAGTCTGCTGGTGGTGTGAAATTGGGGAGGGTGTGTGTGGTTCTTCTTGTTCTGGCATGTGTGTGGCTCAATGCAATGATATTCTATTCTGCTTCTTCTTCTTTGTCCCCGGCGAATTACATGGAAATGATTTGGAGTGAATTACATGACTTGACACTTTTCCTTCATGCCGCTGCTACCCTCGGCCGCCCCATCCTCCCCAATCGTACCCCCATTCTGCACATCTTTCTTCTTCTTCGCCTTCGCCTTTTTGTTCTTCTTGCCGTCCAGCTGCAGTGAAACACTTCGGTTCTTCTCCATGTTTAACAGCTCCTGTGATTTATTTTCGGTTTAGTATCATTATTTTTGGAGGCTCTAAAGACTGTATTGCTAATTTTGTGAACGTTATGTACTTAAAAAAAGAGTGTGTTGAAGTTTAGTTATTCAAACAACATATGGGCAAATAGACACATAATTTAACACGAGTAAAGTTCTAAAAGATACGAGTGTTTAATTATGAGTAACCAGTTTTTTACAAAATTTTATACAACTCGCATATTTATTAGCTATTTTTTGTTGTGAAATATGAAGTAAAGAATAAAAAGACAATTCAATACTAAACAATAGTCTAAACCAGGGATGAGAAAGACTTTTAATCATCTTACCTATTTTAATTCTTAATTTATTTGGCGGTTCGCACATTAAGAAACAGTTCTTAATAATTTACAAACTGTATAATTAACATCAAATTTTAATGTAAAATTAAATCATACAAGATAAGAGCAAAAAACGAGTTTATATACAGTTTTTAATAATGAATTAGGCTCTCTTTTGTAATACTCTGACTAGTATTAGCTAAATTCTTTTTAGAAATGTGCAGCGGACCGCACAAATATGCTCCAAGGGCCGCATGCGGCCCGCGTGTTGCCTGGTCTAAACACATGCAATTAATGAAAAACTCGGTCTCAATTCTTACATGGTAAAAGAACAAATTGCACAATACTATATTACTGATGTAACCGAGGTAGCACCGATCTTTTAAATCACAATTAGACATCTCAATCAACATATAAGAAAAAATTTTATATTTGGTCGTATAATTGGAAAAAATTGAATTTGATTAATAAGTCATTAAACACATTGTTGTATTGGCAAGAATAAAGTTAAAATATATTTTTTGCACTCCTATCGAAACATACGCTTTTGGATATACATTTGAGTTTCTTAATGTTTCACTTTGATTTTGATTTTTGTAGTAAAAAAATGTAAACTATTTAATCAATTTGTTTTAAAATCAAAAATTGGTCACCATTGTTGCCCTTAAACTATAGAAAATATTGAACTGGCTATGCCATAGGACCGCGATTATGTTTCAAATTAATTAAAATTTCCTGTTTAAAAATTTTAATATTTACCGTTTCAACAACCATCTGCATGTAATTTCGCTGGTTTTGTTTGCTTTTGGCATATTACGTAGATATCAGAGATAAATCTGCTTAACTGTAATGTAAGTAAATTTTAGTAATAGCCCTTATATTGTTTTAATTGGAAATTAATTTTACATAACTCAGAGCAAACAAATGTTTCTTGTCACAATAAAATAGGTATTTACCTTATTAGTTTGAATTCCAACCGCTAACGGTAATTTTACAATTTAAGATTTCACTTGAAACATTTGTGAAACATGTAAATTTTAAATTTTCCTTGTTAATAATGAAATTAATTGTGAAATTGTAAAAATTTCAGTACTCACGAGCGGAGTGCAAAATACGTTATGTCCTGCTCGAGTGTAAAGTCCTGTTTTTAACTCGAAAACGATGAAATACTCGCCTTCGGCTAGAATGTTTCACACTCGTTAAAAAACAACTATAACTATTCCATCTGCTCTACTAAGATCCAAATTTATAATTTTAGTAATTAAATATTACTTCAAAGTACTAGTTTAAAGTAATTAAACGATTTGTGATTGGGGAGATACGACGTAATGTATAATACATAATTGAATAGGATTGATTTATGAATTACTTATCCAAAGGAAGCATAGGCTACTTTAATGTAAACATTTTTTAATAGATTTGTATAAGAACATTTAATTTTATTCAATAAGATAACAGTTTCAAATAATTATATTTTAAATGATTCCAATTATAAATTTCCAAATATTTTGATGGTTTAAATGTTTTCAAAATTTATTTCTTCTACTACTTTTGTGGGTTATTCTCTTTCAAAATGTTAAATTGCTCAACAATAGGAATGTTTATGAACAAATAGATGAAATTGAATATTTGCGTTATAAAATGTTTGAGCTTCCATTTGACATTTTAATTTGCTGTTTGTTTGCAAAAATAAAACAAACAAAAACCAATTTATTAAACATCATTTGTATTTGTTCCAATTCTATATTTATCTACATATTTTGTTAATATTTCAGATGTATTTTGTTTCAAAATAAAACGTAATTTTAAGATAACATCTTCTTTACTGTTCCAAAAACTCCTTTGCAATTTATCTCCTTTGCCTAGGTTTTTTCTATGAATATTTTTGCATTTCATTTCCCAATGTGTTCATTGAGTTAAATTTATAATCCAAGAAAAGAGAAATTATTTAGGTTTCCAGTTATTCCTGTAGAACTCTAAGATTCTTTTATGATAATTTTTTGGTTTACCCGACAGTGTTTTTCGTAAACCCTAGATTGTTGCAAATATTAACAAATTACAACTTTAATGGTATGTTTTTTGTAAAAGTTTAAATACAATTGATTTCCGAAAACATTAAGGTTTAGAAGTTCCGCGTAATTCTTTGTTTTTGCCTTGTTTCTTTCTGATATTTTAAAACAAATATCTAAATTAAAAAGTTTAATCTGACCTTTAAAAATGTACGTTTTTAATTAGCATAATTTGTTTTTGATTATACCCCAATTTCTTAAAATTGGTATTTATTACATGATTCTTTTTCTTTTACAGGAGGAGTGTATAAAAAAATGTTTTTTAGGCTTCAAAGAAATCTTTACCAAGAAAATCTTGAATACTAAATATATAATGCTTATTAAAATACAGTAGAATCCGGTTATATTGAATTCATATGGAAAATTAGTCATACTAAGTATATTGAAGAAAATAAAACCGTTTTTTGTTAGTATATTATGATGAACCATCTCCAATGACAATATTTACGGCATATATTTTCTGTCTGCATTCGACACCCGTTTTCCTTCAAACGACTTTTGTCGGGCAAAGTGCCAGTTCTGCAGTTTTGATTTCTTTTATTTACACGAACAAATACATTGAAATTTTGGCTCTATTGAAAACAGTTTTTCATAATACTATATGGTATATTTATTAAATACAGTATGAATTAAGCCGCACCCGTTCATCCCTGATATCTATGGAGCCAAAAGAAGCTACATCTTCAAAATTTACGGACCGTACATATCTCTTAACAATTTACAACTTTGTGTCATACCAGATTTTTCAAATACTTGAATCAATTTTGAAAAACTACGAAATAACGAAAAACCGCAAATACAGAATGTTTCTACTTTATAGTCGTACCCTCTTTTTTCCACTTAGGGCATTTATTTAAACAATTTATTGATGGGGGTAGTTAGATAACCCGAAATATATCCGGAATTGCGAATACTTGAGTCATAATGTCATAGCAGACCGCTAGTAGCTAACATTGTCCAAAAATCCTGATTTCGAAAAATGAGAAAATAGTATAAAAATTTTATGTATTAAAATAAATTAATGATGACTATTGGAAGCTAGGCTTATTGTACATTATGGATGAAAATATAAGTACAATATGACAGCTATTAAAGTCACAAATACGAATAATATTTTCTGACATAGCGGGTTTTTAGGCTATTACGCTCCGTAGCTAACAAACGGCTCGACGTATTTAAGCCAAATCATATTAAAATAGAGATATCTTTAATGCCAAAATGACTTGGAACCAGTAGTTCTGGATATATTTCGTATATGTCTAACTACTCCCATCAATAGATTGTTTAAATATTGTCCCATAGTGGAGAAAAGGGAATACGGCTATAACGCAGACTCATTCGGCATTTGTGGTTTTTCGTTTTTTTAAGTTTATCAAAATTAATTCAGGTACAGTGAACGCCGCTTATTAAGGCCATTATGGGACCGGAATAATTTGGCCCTATTAACCGATTGGTCAATAAAAGCTAAGATTTTATCTCTAGGTAAAGATTTTTAAATTTGTACGAATATGTACATATGTATATTGTGACGGGCGCATATCCAATGGCAGTTTTTGCGGCGACTTCTTTCCGGCTCTATTCTATCCCCGTTGTCTCTCTTCTTTCACTCGACTGGGAATGAGTCAAATAAGCATCTTTCATTTTTACAAAGCGCAATGAGCGCTGATTTAACTGTTATTCTTCAGTCTGTTCTCAGCCGTAAATAAATTAACATCCAACTGTCCGTCGCGACTTTAATTTACACGAACACACAAAGTTTTTGACTAAATTGATTGAATCCTTTTTCAGAAATCAATTAAGATTTCTCTATCATCGTTGATTGAGAAAATCGGGGACTGAAAAGGTAACGTATTCCGGTGAAATGTCTTTCAGTATATATAACCATATGTGTATTTATTCAATAATAATTGTTCTATATTTTGTTTATCTAGTAAAATTTAAAAATAATTCATTCGTCAATGACGTGTACATATATTGTGTCTTGTCAACCAAACAAATTTGAGCATTATTGCTCACCCGGTAAAAATGAACGAAAAGAAATGTATATAAGAAAACGGAATGAATTTGCCAACCTATTTAACAATTAAATATGATTCTGTATNATATATTGTGTCTTGTCAACCAAACAAATTTGAGCATTATTGCTCACCCGGTAAAAATGAACGAAAAGAAATGTATATAAGAAAACGGAATGAATTTGCCAACCTATTTAACAATTAAATATGATTCTGTATGTAGTGATGAGAATATTGATGACCAAAAAAAATACAACAGAGAGACGTGTAAACTATTGCGGTGTTATTAAATCGACTAACACAAACGTGAGGAGACGATTTTTTGCGGTTTTTCCTACTCTTTTCACTATGTCAGTCGATTGAATAAACATAGGGCACATGGTCAAGATTGGTGTGAATAAAAGTAAACAAAAGACTGAGTTGTCGTCACTTGTACTTGTTCTTGCCACCCTTTGTAGTAGTGATCTTGGCCACAGAACGGTCCTATAAAGCGATGGGTTTGACTCCATTAAGCGATGGATTTTTAATGTTTTTGTATGCGTCCGATCCGTTCCTAGGCATTTTGGCCCGATAAAGCGATTGTCCCTATTAACCGTGGCCCTAATAAACGATGTCCACTGTATTTGCAAATCTGGTATGACACAGAGCTATTTGAAGATGCAGCTCCTTTTGGCTCCAAAGATATCAGGGATGAACGAGTGCGGCTACAACTCTAATTGAGACTGTATATCGGAATGATTTTTCTTTTGAAATAAAAAAAATGTTATGGATTGTAGCAATTGGTAACTAATATGTCGTAAACGAAATTTAAAATTCAGAGTTAAAAAATTACTAAAACCATACAAGATATCTTAATGATGACTTATTCTCAACAGGATAGACGGAATTCTTTGAAGTTCAATTCTATGTCTGAAATAGTTTTTATTTTTAGTCCTTAATAAACCCTTCATCAAAGACTGGCTTTATTATAAATTTTTAATTAAACGCTGTATAAAAATGTCAAATGTTACCTGCTAAAAAATTAATTAACTGATGCATAATTCTCGAATTTATTTGCTCAGACTTTTAAAAAAATACCAGTCTTCGCTGTTTATTTTTACATGCTTTAGTTACTAAAAATATTTCAATTTTAGCAAAAAAATCAGCATAAGCTATAAAACGTTTAACGAAAATACGTGACTGGGAATTTCTTTTAAATTCTTTCACTTTATGAAAGTTGCTGTATAGAACAAAATTTTATTCCTATCCTACCCTTAATTACCCTTTTTATGAATTGCTTCCCTTTTTCGTTTAAAGGTTAATTACTAAAAGTTTCCATAATCAATTTAAAAAAATGAAGAAAAAAAGTTTTTAAAATTAATTACAAATTAATTTTTGTAGTTTGTTTAAAAAATCTAAAAAAATTCGTTAAAACGAGTTTGTTCACATAATTAGCAATACAGCCTCCTGTTTTATCATTGATTTAAAAGGAAATTCAACTTTTGTCATTTTCCCTTGACAAAGAAAGGAACAAAAAAGTTGAAAACATCTGCAAAGTCTCACCTGAAACAGCTCAGTCACATTATGATTTGTTTTGGCAGACGTTTCCATAAACGAAACGCCCCAGGTGGCCGATTCCGCCTGGCCCTCGGTGGCTGTCACCTCCCGCAATTCGGCACTCTCATCACACTTGTTCCCCACCAGCATCACCGGGATCTGGGTAATGTCCGGCTTCAGCTCTTTGATAAGGTTCCAGATGGGACGCAGCTCCTCCAGACTCTGCTTCGAGCACACCGAGTACACCAGGATGAAGGCGTGCCCTTTCGTTATGGAGAGGCGCTGCATCGCCGGGAACTGGTGACTGCCCGTCGTATCTGTTATTTGTAGTGTGCATATGTTTTTGTTGCAACTAATCACCTGTTGGGGAGACGAAGGAAATTAGTCCAATAATTAACAATATTGGGATTGGGAATTAAATTTAAACTTTAAATGGTACGTTTTTAATAATAATTTTCTTAGTGGGTATTTAACTTATTCGATTATGGTAAAGCTAATGTATTTATAACACTTGGTCCGTACCGTATGTTTAATAATGCTCATCGACCGTGTTTTATACAACATTTTATGCATTTTAAATAAATTGCCACAAAAGTCCTAAAAATCAGCGTTTTCTTAAAATTCCAATATAAAATATAGTTTTCTTTAACACAATTTTGGTATGACATGAGAGAGAATTATATCGTTTGTTCCTCTCTTGCACATAGTTTAAGTAGTCGTAATTCAATAGCAAATTCATTTATTTCAAAGTGATGTCTGATGAATATATGTATTTCATTAAATCCTACATTAAATTTAAACCTTCATCCGTGAATAGAGTTGAGCACCGAATTTCATTATTTGAAAAAACCTACGTGTAGATTTTTTTAATATTCAAGAAAAAACAATAATTTAAAGACACTTGTGCTATTAAAAGACTTTGATACAACTGCCTTTTTCGAAATTTTAATTTCGATCTATATAAAACAGTTATTTGTGCTACAAGGGTGTAAAGTCAACAGTTTATTAACGAGTGAAACTAGTGTGAAACATCGCGAAGGCGAGTGTTTCATCGTTTCCGAGTTAAAAAACAGGACTTTACACCCGAGCAGGACATAATATTTTTTGTACTCCACTCATAACCAGTGAAATTTTTACAATTTCACATTAAATTTCATTACTTACAAGGGATATTTAAAAATTGACATGTTTCACCAATGATTCAAGTGAAATCTTAACTTGTAAAATTACCGTTAACGGTTGGAATTCTTCTTATCTACTTGGTTATAAGGCAAATGCCTATTTTATTGTTACATGAAACATTTGTTTGCTTTAATTTATGTATAATAAATTTCCATTTAAGGCAATATAAGGCTATTTCTATATTTTGCTTAAATTACATTACTAAAAATCGAACAAAAATTATATGCAAATGACTGTTGAAACGGTAAATATTAAAATTTTTAAACAGGAAACGTTAATTAATATGTAACATAATCTCAATCCTAATATTTATCACTTGGGTTATTAGAAATTTAATTAATTTACTATTTTGGCAGAGTAGACAAAATTTCAATTTGATTAATAGATTATTGACAATAGATAATTTGATATATTAGTAGAATCAATTCATTTCATAGATTGTATGGTATGTGATTAGCATGGTTAGTGGTTTGACCTCGTTTTGAAGGAAATATTCCATGTGTGGATATAATTTTATTGCCCTTCATGCAAATCCATTTTAAATGACAACATGACAAAAGTTGATTGACAATGCGATGGCTGTTTTCATTAGCTGTGTTACATATAAAGTCACCCTTTATAGACTTATGAATATTAACAAATAATACATAAGAGTGAACCTTACAAGACTAATATAAACTTAAATTGAAATAAAATATATTAGGATTTTTTCTATTATTTTGCAATTATAAAAATAGTTAGTTTTTTCATGATTTGTATTTTGTACTCGTAATGCTCCATTTTTTACTAGAAAATATTTTTATAACAAAAAGAAATTCTTAATCAACAAACAAATTTGGAAGGAATTTATGATTCATTTATTGCACAATTAAGTATGACACATAGTTGTAGCACAAATACTATTCCAAATGTGAAGAAAAAACTCATGACTGATTTGCTGAACAGTGATTGCATATTGTATAGCATAATAGTTATTTATACAACAAGGTCGATAAAATAAGGCATTATTAAACACAAGGGTTGTTTTAAGCTACGAGCGTAGCAAGTGCCTTAAAGAAAGCCCGAGTGTTATTAATAAAGCTTATCGACCGTGTTTTACACGAAATTTTATGCATTTTTAAATAAATAAACACAAATATTAAAAAAAAACATTGTCTCAAAATCAATTTTAATTTTTTTGTTTCCCTCACAATGTTTTCCTTTTCTAATTCTAAGAGAAAATGTAGAAAGCAATATCTTGCTTCTCTTAATTTCACATAGAAAATATTATCCGTTAACGGATGCTTTATATTTAAAAGGACCGAAAAAGTTATTTGTACTAATTTAAATTTAAACCATTCGATAACACAGTCAAAAAAACACACACACACATCCGTAAGTACAATTAAACCCAACAAAACTGAAGTCAATATAAATTTGCACGATTTCTTTCACGGAGGTCACACGTTAATAATAACGAAAATCACTAGTGCTTGTTGTTTTACTTTGACAGAACAAATTTTAGTGACATAATATCGATTTTATGTAACTAAAATGCATAAATTAATTTATATTTTTATTTTATTTTTTGTTTCACAAAATGAAAGAGTTGAGTATACAGTCAACTCTCTATACAGTCAAACCTTGGTTAATTCCCTACAAAATGATTACTATTGATTTCCTTCAAGTTTTATTGAGAGTCGCCTGTAGATACAAATGAAATACGCAAATGTTGGAAAAAGATACTAATTGTGGTTTTAAAGCTTTTATAATGGGAGTATTAAAATGTTCCATCCAATCCCGTCTGTAAAGTATTCCTTACAGTTCTTATCTGGCTTTCCACTCCATAAATTTAATTTTTATGATTTATTTGACTTTTGTTATTGAAAAATACAATTGAAGTTTACGAGTCAATATAATCTTCTATTGTAACTGTATTTCATCGTAACCGTATAAATTAAAAGAATTCAATGACTTACTTCGAAGAATGACATCACAAATCCTGTTTGTAATAAACACGTATACGTAGTCTATCATCAATTCATGCAAACTTAAACCTAATGGAATATTTAATAATTCAACAAAATCCATTTTAAACAACAAATATTTAATAAATCTTTATTATTATTTTATAAATCTTTACCTACAGATCAAATCCTAGTTTTTATTGACCAATCGCTTAAAAGAGCCAACCGGTTAATTGGGCCAAATTAATCCTAATTGGCGGCGCCCACTGTATTTAAATATTCAAAGTTTATTCAGAGAAATGGATTTACAAAAATATTTAACACGGGGTATTTTACTTGGGCAGCAGATGTTAACATCAAACACGCGACGACTTTAGAATTTTGTTCCTTAACTACGATCCTCATTCTATCACTGCTGGAGACAGACTCTCTTCTTTTATACATCTTAACTCGATCGCTGTTTGAGACGGACTCATTTTTTCAAAACTATCTTTTGTTCTTCCTAAATTCATTCTCAATTTGTTTTTTTCAGATCTATCTGTATTTTCTAGCAAACGTCTCACATGATGTGGATCATAAACATTATTAATTGAGAAATATTATTCGTATCCTTTCATCTGATCTGTATCCATTCATAGAGTGGCAGCAAATTACTAGTTTTAATAGACTGCCAACTTTGAATTAAAAAAAAGACTAAAAATGAGTGACGCATCAACCCGAAAAATGAGACGGAAAATAATTGTGCCAAATGTGATCGACATTTAGTGTAAATATTGACAGCCATTTGAAGAGTGAAGAAAGTTGTACTAGAAATTATTTGAAAGTGAATTGTGAACACCACAAGATTGTAAGTAACGTAACTATGTAGGAATACAATTTACTAATGAGTTTATATAGTTTGAAGTGGATATTACACATCGGCAGCGCCTGAATTATGAAATAAACTTCTAGGGAACGGATTTCTGTGACTTTGAACATTTATCCAAACCTGTCTGGTTCAAATAAATAGTATTGGCGATACTAGTTGTTCGATAGTTCAGGCCGAGAAAAATTTTTTTAATGAATTCTGTGATAGCACTTTAGCCTACTGCGTCACCCTGGCAGCTTCTTCTACAATACTATTATGTTAAAAATACAGCTTTCTCAATAATATTATGTTATAACGATTTAATCTTTAAGATGAAATATTAAAACCATTTATAATGCTATGTAACTAAATTAAGATCGAAATGAGGGGCCCACCCAAATAAGGGCATAATTAAAAAAGAGTAAATTTGTTCGTAATTCTTTTATAATAAAGACATCTTGAATTTGTGTTTGGCAATTAATAATTAACATAATCTTTATGACCTTTAGACCATTTCGTCCTAATTCCTGTGAACAGAGAGTACTTTAATTTGCGCTGACATTTTTATGCTGGTAATCTCGTAATGTTTCAAGCATTTATACTGTCACGGTCTAATTCGTTTTATTTGTTAATTAGCATGTTATTGCTCCACTAAATGTACAGGACATTATTCACCTATTCTAATTCCATACACACACCGAAAACGGGATGAACATATAAACGTGAACGGCGCGAACTTTGTCAATAAGCTGGATTTTCCGAGTCATAAATTTTTGATAACAACAACCGACTGTGTAGATCCAACTAGATTCTATTTCAATTAGGAAGAGCCACTGAATTGTTAATGGGCAAAAGCTTGTTGGCATCAAAATTGCGTAATTAGAATAGACAGACTATTCCAAAAATAAATCGATTCTAAATTGATGGAATCAATTCTTATTTATAGATATCTAATTTGAACAGATTGAATCACTTTAAATAGAGATTTATATTTATCGATTTATGGGGAAAGGGCTGAAAAGTGGAAAGCCCTGTTCAGGTTAGACTCTGGCTTCCAGTGTCAATATATAATTAAGCGTAGTTTGGGCTTCTGCTTAAATATTTAACAAGGACGTGCTATCATTAATCAAATCCTAACGATTATTTAATTAATTTGATAACCTAATTAATAATGTACAGTTTTGGATATTATTTAGTAATAATTAGTTTTAGTCACATAATTTTGTTTCCTAACTATACTGTTTTCGTTTTATATATTAGTTTGTCAAATATCTCCCTTCCGTCTTTTTGTCTTTTGAATTTCGCGACAATGTACAAATCGCTACAGAGCTGGTATCTGGAAATACTATACATAATTTGAAAGGTCTTGACATAACCTACAAAACGACGATATGCTTGACTAGTTTGGATATTGCGTTCAACAGTTATAGACGTGTAAACAAGGAGTTCACTAACGCCGAAATTCGTCCTATTTTAAAGTTTTCCTTCGTTAAAGGCAAANACAATGTACAAATCGCTACAGAGCTGGTATCTGGAAATACTATACATAATTTGAAAGGTCTTGACATAACCTACAAAACGACGATATGCTTGACTAGTTTGGATATTGCGTTCAACAGTTATAGACGTGTAAACAAGGAGTTCACTAACGCCGAAATTCGTCCTATTTTAAAGTTTTCCTTCGTTAAAGGCAAATCCGCTAGAGAGAAGTTCCGTGAGATTAATGGTGTTTTGGGGGATGGTATTCTACCACTTCGAACCGCGGAGAAATGGTTTCGACGATTCAGAGCCGGTGTAGTGTTCCACCAGAACAACGCCGGACCAGCACTTCGTTGATGACTCGTCAGCAGCTTCGGGAGCTCGGATGGGAGGTTTCGACCATATAGCCCCGACATGGCGAACGCCCTTGGTGGTGTAAAGTTGGACTCAAATGAGGCTTGTGAAAAATGACTGTCCGAGTTCTTCGCAAATAAGGAGGGGGTTTCTACGAGGTGGGTATTATTGCCGTCTAGGTGGAAACAAATTATCTAACAAAAGATATTGGAACTAAATCCGAACACTGTAACTGTAACACTTTTTATAAAGCATTGAATAAAGACCAAACAAGCTAAAGGTAGATATTTGACACACTAATATGTGTGGTGCAAGTATAATCTTCAATTATTGATTGTCAAACAGTGTCAGTTTCAAAGACCATTGATACAAAACTATTATATTGTGAAGAACCACCTCCAATGACAGTATTCGCGGCATCTATTATCTGTATACATTTGACTCTCGTTTTGCTTCAAACGACTTCTGACGGGATTTATGCATTTTGATTTCTTTTAATCGTGTAAAATAGCGCTTTTTCTAGCCGCAAATTAATTAAACACGGGGCAGACAGTTGACGCCGCGTATAATTTACATGAACATACACACGGAACTTTTGACTCTTTTGATCAAACACCTTTTCAACATCCATAAATCAATTCAGATCGNATACATTTTGATTTGATCATCGCCCTGAAATTGTGCTTCTCAAAATTTTGTATTCATCAGTCTTTTATTGACAACAAATAAATTAATATCAAACTGTCCGCGCGGGATTAATTCACACGAACACACATACTGGACTTTTGTCTCTATTGATTTCAGAGACCGTTAAGATTTCAGATCGATGTGATCAAGAAAATCGATGACTGAATCAAATCCGGTACCTTTTCCGTAAGTATATACTATATTGAGCCATAGCAAAAGGTTTGAGAGTTTATAAAAAAGAATCTGATGCAGAAGAAATCTTTAAATGAGAAATTAATTAAAATTAATCTTAAAAATCAAATTCCAATGCTATTGTATTATTTGATTTGTATTTTGCTTACTTTTATTTGTGTGTTGTGTTTAAATTAATTTTTAAAATAATGTATTACATTATAAACTCTTTAATATTAATGTTATTATGATTTAATCTTAGTTGAGTATTTACTTGCTTTTGAAATTATTTCAAATGTTTCCTTTGGCAATCAAATTCAATTGGATTTCATTTTGTTACTTATGTGATTGTGGTTTGGCAAAACGAAATGATGTTCTTTTTGTAAGCCCATCACCCTTAGTCAATTCCATTTGACAATGTTAAACCCTTTTTCGCCCACTCTAATAAAATTATTGGCAATTTGCCACATTTTGTAAAACAATTTTTCTTATAATTTCTTGTTGATAGGTCACTTATGAATTCTAAAGATTTAATAACAGTGATTGTATTTCAATAATTTTTAAACCAAAATTTAGCAAATATCAATGACAATAATATGCTTGGAATTAAATTTATTATTATTCGAATTATACAATTTCATCTCAATGTAAACGTTCTAAACTTTTGTTGTAGATTAGATATATTTTAGATACTTTTAAATTTCATGATCTGTGTATATTTCAAAGATTATAAAAACAACGACTTATTAAGGTAATCTTAAAAAAAAACATTATCAATGGTAAATATAATAAGTAAAGTTAAGAGACATGTACCAATATAACTCCAAATAACTGCACTTAAGTTTTCTATGCAGATGATACCGAAATAATTTGCAATGATAATAAGTGGGTAGACTCAGAGCAATGTTTTTGGGTGTCCATGGACGATTTTTTTGCATTTGGTGGAGGATCAACATAAAGACAGAGAAGCCAAAAGCTTACTAGTCGAGTATCAGACGAATCTTTACTTTGATGGCTTAAAAAATTTCGAAAAAAGTGTAGATGATATGGTAGGTTGGACGCAGAACCCGCTCGGGGATTATGGCTCTTATTCGAATAAATATATGAATAAGATCATTATAACGATGCACGATAACGTATCAACAGGTGTATAGTGGACAGTCATACGCCCCTCTTCGTGTATTGCCCTAGCTCTGCCTTCCTATCACAATTGCTGGCCTTATTGCTATAGATATAGTAATAGTTAAAAATATGTATTGGCACCTAATGATGGGTTAGTGCAAAAGGGTTTATTAGGCCCGCCATTCGGCACCGCACACTGGGGCAGTATGGGTTTAGCCACTTACAAGGAGAGGTTAATTGTTAGTGATGTACTTATGGAGTAGATGAATATATAAATTATTATTATATAATACAATGCGTTTCATCCTTTTACGACGGACACCTGTCGTAAATATTACTAGTAACTGTGTGTGATCTTCTAATATTTCTTTTCATTAAACTTCCTTGAAAAAAGTGATTCGTGACGCAAACATCTACAACAGGGTGACCATCATGCATAAGTCCACCCAACTACTTGCCTATGCAGATGACATAGACATCATGGGCCGCAATCTCCAGGCCGTTTAGGAGACATTTACCAAACTTAAATGGACCTAAATAAAAATGGGATTAGAGGTAAATGTCCAGAAGACAAAAATCCTGGTCGCGTCGTCTGTAAAACAGAATAACATCCGCAATGGTCAACTAGTCAATATAGCAAGATAGGAGTTTGGGGCAGTATCCTCGTTTTTCTAGCTTAGCTCAACAATTCCAACCGATAATAGCCTCGATATAGAAGTCAAAACACGATTGTTGAAAGCTAACATAGCTTACTTAAGTCTAATTAGGCTCTTCCGATCCAAAACTCTTAAAATATCTACTAAATTGCTTCTGTACAGGACAATAATCCTGCCAGTCCTCATGTACTCGTCAGAAACATGGGACCCCAGCCAAAAGCAAGTTGAGTCAATCGCCGCCTTTGAGCGAAAGATACTGCGAAATATCTTCGAGGATGGCTATGAGCTATGATATATGAGCGCTACAACGGTGCAGATGTCGTCAAACTCATACACCTCAATAAACTCCGGTGGGCTGGTCACTTATTTCGCATGAGTGAAGACGACCCATCTCGGAAAGTCTTCAGTGGTTCGATTTTAGGGACGAGGAGAAGAGCCAGACCATGTCTCGGGTGGAACGATGGCGTAGATCAGGACGCCAAAAAACTTAGAATTCAGAGTCGGCAACATTCGTCGAGGACCGAACAGCTTGGAGGAGCGTGTTGAGGCAGATCAAGACCGGAGCCCGGTTGTAGCGCCGCGGATGTATGTGAAATTCCTAGTTATATAGCTTAGATCGAAATGATTATTTTTTTAATTTAATGCTTTAAAGTTAAAGTCTATTACATAAAGATAAAACAGTTTCCGATTCTTTACAATCAATAAAGAAAGAATCCTATGTGCAAACTAAATTCTAGAAGTCGCCTACATTGTCTAGCAGAAAAAGCTGGAAGAGGATCTGGTCCAAAATTAATCCACCATGAAAACAGTTCAGTATATAGTGCATTTATCTCACCCCTCCCAACACTTCGAGAAAAAAGGAACGAAAGCATCACCAACAAATTTCAGCATTCTCGGTTCGCAAAATGAAAAGGTTATAATTAGGAAGTAAATTTAAATGCAAAAATCGTTTAAAAGAGTAGATAAAATAATAGGACTAAGTTTAGATTTTTTCCTAATGTGAAGGATAATTTCAGGACACGTTTAAATTAAAACCGTGTAACAATTAAAAATGAAAACCATCAATTAAATTTGATTTACATTTCATAAGTATGTGCTGCATTGCTCATTATTGTTTTAATTGTCTGTCCATTCTACAATGATGTCAATGGTAATAAAGGATTTAAAACAAAGCGAAAAAAAACAGTAATTTCTGTTTTGTCATAATTGCGAGGAGAGAAGAAAGAGCATAGCATATAATCCTCTTATATTAACGAGAACAAACAGAACGAATGGTTAATTAATATTTGCAGAGGAAAAATTCTATTTCAAAGCTTGCGTAAATTAATAACGGCCAATGAAATGACAAAACAGAGAAAATTGGAATAATTGGAAACGGATCCGACGATTTCCGCCAGTTTCATATAATAAAGAAAAGTTTATCTGATAACCGGTAGTTGTATATTTAGTGGACTGAAAAGACAATAATCTGGCAAATCGGAAGCCAAAGTTTAGCCATGACAGAATCGAGCTTCCAAATCAAACGGAAATTGCATTTACATAATTATCTGCTAATTATTTTCCGGAATTTAATTAATAATCACTATTCCGTCGAATTCATTGCCATTGTTTATAATTTTGCGAAACCTAATTATCAGTTATTGATGTTAAAGTTTCCATTAATAAAAATATTGCCAATCTTTAATAATTTTGTTGCAAATTCTGTTGCATTTAAACACACAAGTGGTTACTGTGTTTGACAAATTAGTCAAACAATTAACTAATGAGCTTTTTCGCTGAGCAGTAAATGTTTGAGTTTTAATTTTAAACAATAAATAAACGAGTTAAAATAGTTTCTATTCAGAAAAGCAACCATAAATGAGCCATTGGCATTTGAAACAATTTCCACAAAGTTTAGTATACCGAAATTAGCCTAATGATCGTATTGTTCACTTTAGATATTGGATAGAAAATTATTGCTTTAAAACGTATTTATTTAAGAGAACTTATTTCTTTAATAGTTATTTATTCAACTAGGTCGATAAGTTATTAGTGCTAAACCCTGTACAAAGACAACGTAAAGAAATAATAATATTAAAATTATATTTGTACACGAATCCAATACTAATGCAATGGATTTTAATTAATTTTTTTGGTAACACTCAAATTTTATGAATATTCACTATAAAATCTGATAACTGCTATTATTTTATTGATGACACATCTTTCGGATCCTATGTGCACAGTCTTTTTGAAAAAAAAAATCCATTTAAAATTCAATTCACTAAGTTCAAAAATATTCCACTAGATGGCGAACGAGTCAATTTGGTAATTTCCAGACACAATACATTTAAAGCTGACGCAGTTTAAAACACAGTTGAAAACACAGCAAACCGTCTTTTTTGTATAAATTTAGCATGCTGTGGCTCTATCTGGCGCGCCATTATTATTAAACACTAAATCAGAACGTGGTGAGCGCATAAAAAAGAAGTGTTTAATAATGTTTATCAACACGGTCGATACCAAATTTTAAGGATTTTTAGATAAATTAAGACAATTAAACCATTCATGTTCCTAAAATCAGCTTTAAAATTTAGTTATCTACCTCACATAGTTTTTGTTTACCTTTTCTAAGTCCCCAAAACGATGGAGAAAGTTATATCTTGTTTCGGCCACTTCATATAAGAAATATCACATTCCTCTTCTGTTTTTATCAGTTGTTTTCTCTAACAAAATCATTTGTTTTTCAATTTAAATGTTATAATTAAATTAAAATAATTTGCTGGATTTCTTTCACGGCGGTCACACTTAAGTACCAAAAAAACCCTAGTGAAGCACTTGTGTTATAAAAACTTTAACAGAGCAAATTTTAGTGCAACTGTTAGGAATTAGTTTTGAACGGGTTTAAAGAAAGCAGGAAAACGTGTTCCGAGACAGACAGTAAATTTGAACTGTAACAACCACGTTTTGATTGTGAAAAGTATTATGGACACTAAAAGAAAACACAATAAGACAACTCCAAGTTTTTGAAAGAAAAATCTATGGTCCTCGGCAGCTGGACGGCGGGAAATATAGAATAAGGTTTAACTGCGAACTGGAGGAGTTAATTGGTGGTCCGATCGCGTCAGGTTTGTAAAGTCACAGCGAATGAGGTGGCTTGGGCATGTCTTGCGAATGCCAGAAACCCGAACCCTACGGCAAATTTTTCACACTCTTCCGGAAAGCAAAAGAAGGAAAGGACGACCACAAAGGCGTTGGTTGGATGCTGTCGAGGAGGACCTTCAAGTGATGGGAGTTAGCGGGTACCAAACAGCTGCCCGTGATAGGGACCTGTGGCAAGGCATTTGTCGTGACGCGTTGGCTCACATCGAGCTAAAGAAGAAAAAGTAAACAGAGAAAGGCGCAAATATATACTTCTACAAGGATTGTTTACTGCAAGAGGTCAACGAACTGACTGACAAAAGTTGTGAACAATTACCTGTTCGCAATAGTCATAATGCCAATTTGATGAAACAAAAATGCAAATATTCGTCAATGTTTTATTCCCAATTAAGGATATTTAACGAAACAGTAAAAGCTACTTATTTGCGCTTCCCATATTTGCGGTTTCATTACTCGCGAATAAAAATTTCACTATGCATTCTCATCGGTATATAGGTACATAAGTATATAAAATCAATTTTAATAATATGGATTGTGATCCTGGTATGGATGTTACGAAATTTTGATGTTTTAAAATGCAGTGTAAACGTGAAAGAATTATTTGGAGAACTAACTATTTCTTCAAGAAAAATTGAAAAATACAAATTTTGTTTAACCATTGAAGCAAAAGGATCATAATGAAGTAATACAGTTAAAACGTAATTAAAAAAACTGTTTTTTATAAACTTATTTATTTGATTTTTTTGTCACATAAAATATGCCATATAAAATACTTGTGGTTCCTTGTCCCGACTTCCATCTTTATTAAAACACAAGACAGAAGTCGGCCGGTGAGATCCAATTATTTCTTATTCGCGATGTTTTTGTGATGCGCAATTTCAGCGAATAACTAGCTTTTACTGAATTTTGTTATTATTTGTGAAACGTTTTTGATTACAAAATCATTTTTGGAATCTACATTCTTAAAGCTAATAGTATCTTATTTTCACCAATTTGAGTTTCCTGATAGATCAGGTTTTCTTCAAAGATGAAATTCTATATTGCGAAACTTAAATCAATGTTGAAGCTAACATTAGAGTTGGCCAAAAACGTCATTTTGAATGACTTGACAGACTAACAAGTCTTGAAAAAAATAACCAAGTCAATGACATGTCTCAGTTGGTCATTTCAATTAACACAACAACAAATGAACACATCACTAAATGACCATTTCAAAAATTAATTTAAACCATTTATTTAAAAGATAAATGAATTTAAGAACATTAAATTTTCTTTATCAATACTAAACATTTAATAAACAAATATATATAAAAAAAATACTAGGAACATAGCATTTTGCACTTAATGTTTGCAAAAATTCCCTGTAAGACAGAACATTTTGGCATCGGTTACAATTCGTTGTTTCATCAGTAATATCACTAAAATATTGCTAAACTAAAGACCTTTTTCATTAAAAACAATTACAAAAATTCTACTGTTTATATATTTCTCTCGTTTTTTGCTCTCTTAATTTGACTGATAAATGATATAAACTGACCTGTTCTGTGTGTGAGTGAAACATGAACAAAAAGATTATAAGAAGGGTTGTATTTGTCCAATTGGTCAAGACTTTGACTTGTTGGTGAAATTCAAATTAACGGATAGTAAGTGAAGCACGTCAATAAATTGTCTTGACTTGTTCATGTCATTTTATTTTTACTGACTAGTCACCGACGCACGTGCGTCAGTCTGTTTTTGGCTAACTCTAGCTAACATGGTGATATGCATGTCTGCAATATGCATTTAAGATTGAATCGTACAACCCACGAATGAGTTACAGCTCTTACTCGTATTAGATACATATGAATGATCACCAGTGATTGGCATTGCAAAAACAAAAATTCCCTATTCTGGGCCCAGTTTACGTAAGAGAAAGAGACGCAAAATCGGAGACGCTTGCCTCTGGGCAGTTTCTGTAACTATTTTCAGGAGACGCCAACTGAAGACGTCATTTATCGCGTCTTTTTCGTCGAAGTCGTATTTCTTTTAGTTTTGAAAGTAAAAATATTTTCAAATTTAATGTGTTTTAAATATTAAAAAGTGCAATAAAAATAGTATTTATTACCCAAGTCGAAAAGAAATTGCAAACATTGTTGATATTAAATTGAATGCACATATTATTTTAATTTTGCTTATGGTCACAAATCTGGAAAAATAAATCAATTAAAATTTAATTTCATTTTGTTTTAGTTAACCACTTACGATCATTGCATTCATACTGTGAACTTCTTTCTTCCTAACATAAATTTCTTCATCTTTTTTTGGCCGCAGCAAACTGATATGAGTTCCGTCCACACAGCCCTCCACACCTGGGAGTTTATAGTTTCTGGAAAAATGGGCTTTTACTTCCTCTGTTCTTGTTCCAAATTGAATCCATTCTGCATCCAATTTTAACATTACCGGAATCATTTCTGATAATATTTTTGACACCTTGCTTTTCGAGACATTTAAATATGAATCTCGGCCCACAAGTTCCTGGTAACTCCCACTGGCAAAAAGCTTCAAAACTACGGCCAATTTTATTACGTTTGGAACAGCCGTCGTTCTTTTTATTTCACTCATTTCTAACGAAGCCAACAATTGTAAGAATATCTCTTTTGAAACTCTGAAGGACTCACAGAACCTAAAATATACAACTTATTAGAATTTAATTGATTTATTTAACAATTTTATTACCGCTTCTCTGGTAAATCAAGAGGATCGCTGGAATCTCTCAATTTCCGACGTTTAATTCGCAATTCAGTGTGCGATTCTTCTTCATCGATGCTACTATCAGACAATAGTGTTCAATCTATTACAAATCTAGCCATGTTTGGCCAAAATAAAGCATTTAAACCAATTTATAGCAACTTCTTCAAAATGTAAACAAACAAGTTTGACAGTTCTACTGTTGATTTAGTGACCAACGAAAAAGTCAAAAATACGGAAACCCGACTTGGAGTCACGACTTTTCCAACTTGCGTCTCCGGAGTCGCGTCTCCCAAAATTGCGTAAACCGGGTCCTGGTCTACGAGGGCGGTCCAAGGAGTAATTTACTTTATAAAGTCCATATTTTAATCCAAAACGAAAAAATAAATCGCCTTCTGTCTCATCAAAAATGAATTTAAGCCATAAATTAATGTTTAAAATAATTTTTATTCAAAATTGATATAAATGAATGGAATTAACATATTTAATTTTTTGGAAATATTAGATCTCCCCAAGTGTGCACTTTCACTTTGAGTGGATCAACTTCAATCGTATACCAAAACAATATCTTTCATTGTAATTTAGTTTTTCTTTTAATTTCAATAGTTATTTATGTTGTCAATTATTATAAATCAAATAGCTCATTTATCTAGTTTAAGAGTATTTTTATACGATAATTAGTAAGTACATTCAAAACCAAGATTTTCGATGATTACACATTTTTATCAATAAATCCCGATTAGGATAAGCCAGAGCTTTGTTATATTTATAGTAAAAGACTATATCAAGCTGAAAATCTGTCAAAAACTGTAATTAAAAATTTAAACTAGGATATATGACCTTCAAAACTCGACCGTGAGAAAAAATGCCACCTCTACTTCTAATGACGATTTACATAAAACTGTTTAAAATATTCATCGAAAAATTAATAACGTTAATGATGAATATAATACGGTACATTAAACAATAAAAAAGTTTATTTTAAATTAATATACATATATATCCGAAGGGTGTGATTTTATCCCTTATTGAGTTCTTAGGCTTTAAGAGCACAGGTAACTATAGATATTCTATTATATAACTCACTGTTTACACATAGAAATACTACGTTTAAAATGTCGTTTGTTTAAATATATAATATAAAATAATATAAAATATTGATTAATAAAAAGTTACGGTCTTTAAAAATTTCACTCCAGGTGTGCACTTTTAAGTGGGACGATCTAATAGTTATAAATTAAAGTAAAATAGAAATTCCTTTTAATATTACCTTATTTTACCTCTAATGTTCTTTTGATTCTTGTTTCAATTTCGATCACAAATATTTTACTTAACAAAGGTAAACTAATGTTCCGTGGTCATTTTTCCTAAACAAATTACTTAAAGTGATTACATTGAATTTCATGAAAAATCATCAATAAAAGTGTTTGCATACATACTTGGGTAATGAATAATATTGACTTCTTCACAATTTTGGTAATGTGTTATTAATTAGATTGAAATAAACTTTGACATTTAGAAACCATTTCCAGTTGTCATCGAATAACATTAAATATGTGTATGATAATTATCAAAGGGACTCTTGTTTATTTAATAACGGTAATTCAAGGAAATACATTCCTTAAATTACAAAACTCGCATGAATTCTTAATGTTGATAAAAAGTGAAAATTAATTCTCAGAAACATGTATTACCATATATTTATTCTTATTTAGACATTCTTGAATAATATGTTTTTTTTTTTAAAAAAATCAAGGTCACCCATCAAATAAGTTTATATTTTACTGGAAACAAAAAGTTGAAAAAAAATTATGGATTAGAGAGAGAGAGAGAGTCAATAAGTAATTAGACTTCGGGCCGTATGGAGATTTTAGTGCAAAAGGCATATATATTAACATGTTTAACACTTTTTTAAACTCCTACGAAACGACTTTATCTATTTTAACGAGATTTTGTATGCATGTCAGGGAAATATCGTGGTAGGTCAAGTTTCAGCTTTTACACCCTTAAGTGGTATCGTTGAGCCACCCCTAATTTAAAACAAAAAAATTTAAAAGAGCTTTTACAATAAAATTACACTCTTAACCTACCTTACAAGCGTGAACCACACCTAATCATTATTTTTACTAAAATATTTTGAGTTTTATTATGATTTTAATAATGGACAATTCTTATACGCTGCTAAAACCAAATTTAAGCTAGTAATTGTGAGCTACCTCTAATAAAATTATTTTGACAATACACAATTTAAAGACGAACTAATAACAATTATTAAACCCAATTTATTCAAATTTTTTTGTCACTTGAGGGATGTCGGTTAAAACGTATAGTTATATTTNATTTTGAGTTTTATTATGATTTTAATAATGGACAATTCTTATACGCTGCTAAAACCAAATTTAAGCTAGTAATTGTGAGCTACCTCTAATAAAATTATTTTGACAATACACAATTTAAAGACGAACTAATAACAATTATTAAACCCAATTTATTCAAATTTTTTTGTCACTTGAGGGATGTCGGTTAAAACGTATAGTTATATTTTTATACTCCTAACTGTTAAGGGTAACTCACACTTATTTTTTTTACTTTTTTCGAAAAAGAAGTTTTAATTTTTATTAAGTGTCGTGGCAAAAAATGTCAATTCCATTGTTTCCTATGTCTTTAGTTTTAAAAAACAAATTTTATTCTTATTTAAATAAAAATAAATACTAATTTAAATTCATGATGCTTTTATTACCAAAACAGATGATTTCCATTTATAATTTTATCGTCACAGACTTATACTGTTAAATTATAAAATATTTTCTAAAAATAATGAAAATGGCAAGACGACATTTCCCGGTCCAGCTAGTAGAATATAATAAAGTCACTATAATATTTTCTGACATAACGGGTTTTAGAATACTACGCGACGTAGCTAAAAAACGGCTCGACATATCTTAGTCAAACCATATTAAAATTAAATTCCCTACAAACCGTTCATACATAGTTTTGGAATTAGACTAATGGGTTGGAGATTTGTGTCATTTCGGCTATGATCTTACTAAAAAATATAAGCATAATTTATATATGTAACAATTATAAACCAAAATTAAACTCAAAATGAAGCAGAGTTGGGAGCTCTTTGGAAGTTCCTGGTAGATGGCCTAGAGACGAGGCGATTCATGGAGCGGATGTTGGAATGAATCCCTTAGCGAGAATGGAGTTTAAGCTAGTTTAGAAACGAATTATAAATTAATATACTTTATACTTAGACAAAGTAAATACTCATTGAAATGTATGTCGGATCACTGTTATAATCGAGTTGGCTAACAAACATTCAATAAATAAATAAAAAATAAATAAATAAACCAAAATTGAGCAAATTAATCATTTTCTTCACTAATGTACTCGTCATAGTACCAATCAATTAAACTACATATTGAATTTTAGTGGAAGTAAAAATTGAGAATTTACTCGATTTGTGTTTGCGAGTATTGAAAAATGTATTTCTTTGTTTGTTTTTACAAATCTTAATCAGGAAACAAATCAATTCTTCAAAGTTCAATTAATTTAATATAATACTTCTCATTATTAGCGGACAAAGATTTCTTAATTCACCTTACTTCCCGGTATTAGGCATTAATTATAAAATAAATTATGTATTTCTATAATAAAATTAAAGTTCAAATATGCTAATGAATGAATAAATTGTATCCTTAACGGAGTATAGCATATTAATAAATATAATGAGCGATAAGCGAACTGAATTCAATTCCTGGGTATTGACATTTTCTGATTAGATTTACCGGAAAACCTTGAATAAACAATTAGGTATGTAAAAATCCCCCACGCAAAATAATACACATAAATTATTGATATTTAATCTGTTGATTACAAAAACCCCCCGACCTTTTGGGTAAACTTTGGAAATTAATATTTAAAAAATAAGTCCTTGGGTTTCCTTAAATTAGGTTTATTGGTGACATAAGATTCCGCTTTTCAATTTCTCCCTTGTTTTTATTTTTTTGTTGCCAATTTTGCTGTCTTAAGAATAAGGAAACAAGATTGGCAAACATAATCAATGTTTCATAATTAGAATCAAGATGGGTTTAGGGTCGGTCCATGTCTTAATTTGAATCATTTAGGGGAAGTTTTAAAAAAAATAAATGTTTGATGCTTGTACTTTGAATTCTTTTGGAAATTAATATGAGATTTGAAAGAAAATTCCATTTTAATTTAAATTAATTAAATGAATTTTTTAAATTCTTATTTTAAATAAATTCATTCTTAAGAAATAATTAATATGGTTATATTCCATGTTTTTACGTTATTTGATTTAAAGAGCGATGTTTTTATACATATTTATTCTCTTAATGTTCATTATATAAAATAGAATTCTAAGAACTGTCTCATTAAAGTCATTAATCCCGAAGACTATGCTGTTATCAATAAAAAACTGTATCTTCGACTAAGTATGTAATACATCATTATGTAAGTAAATAGAGATTAATCTCTGTTCACATTTTTCATTGTTTCGTGATGTTAATCATTTCACAAGTAGGATCTTATCCTAATGGGTAATAACATAGTCTCCTTCAGTTGAAAGAGTCTTCAAAAGAAAGAACAAATCGAAATAAAAACAATTCTTTGTTTAGAGAAAAACAAATTAATAAAAAAGAAATGAATTTTTAAAAGATTAAAGCGATAAAACACATGGAAATATAATGAAGATTTCAATTCAATAACAAAAATACAGACTAACCCAATTACACTATACTCGTAGTAGACTCAGTTTAATATGATTCCGCTGATAATGACCATCCGCTTAATATGGCGAATTTCAAAAAGAAGTTTGGTTTACGTATTACAAAATAGAGGGTTAGTTTAACGGAATTTTTAGAAATTTTGACCGCTTATATTGACATGACAACAAGATGGGAGCAAATTCGCCCACAGTCTTTCCATGATTGACTTTAAGTCTCACAGACACTGATTACGAGTAGTGAAATCTTTTAAAAAAATATTTATTATATTTATTTGTTATGGATAAAATTCAAAGGAGGAGTTGTTTAATCTATATACTAATTTCAAGGAAAGGCTATCTGTGCAGGGAGAAAACGCCCTCACAATATTTGTACATGGTCTAGATAGTTCAAAAGTAGGTGGCAACCCAAAGTAACTGTACATATAACTAATATGAACCACCTCCTCTAAAGCGTCCAGATCTATACTGCCCTATTGGCGGGTCTTATTAACACTTTTATCCTATATCATCATAATCCTTAAGTTCTTTTAAAGCAATCATTGCATATGAATACTTTATCGATAGAAGCATTTGGATGGAAAGATTAAAAGTGATATTAGACCCGCTAAACAGTACCGCACTCTAGGACAGTATAGGTCTGACCACTTTGCCGGAAAGATTTAATGTTAGTAATATGAACAGTTATTACGAATTACCAAAGTTTTACGAGCAATAACATCCATGAGAACATGATGCGATTGTGTTTACTCCTTACACTGCTAATCATTGGTAGAAATTGGTATGTAAATTACACACTTTAACTACTTGAATTTGGCAACACTTGATGGATAAACTTATTGTGTAAAATTTTTGTTATTTCTTACGACATTCCGAAGCAACAATGACACATCTGTAAAAATGAAAATTTTACAGGAGAGCAAGAATACGAATAGCAGCTAAAAAGAAAACGAGAAATTGTGTTATTTGTCTCCAACCTTGAAACCCGATGAATCCACTTTTTCAAAGAAACTTATTTATCATTTAGAGCACTGTCTCTTATATAGATATTGTCCTAATTTCAATAAAATTCGTTTGCAATATTGATATCACCAGGCATGGATGTCAGAGATTACACCATTCTCGTAACTGAAATTCTAACCTACCATAGAGGAAACTGCCTCCTAAGGGCACTCTGAGTGGAGCTACGGTTATTTCATTGGTCCCATATATGAAGGATATGGTTCTAGTTTTGTCTATGTCAGGGATTCCCCAACTGAGCGCCGCGGCACCCTGGTACTCCGTGGACAGTATCAAGGGGCGTCGCAAGTCATTTTACCATTTAATATGTCCAGGAATTACTGGATTTTGTTTATTAGAAATTTAAAAATTCAAACATAAAGCCCATCTTTCAGCCCCAGTACCTAACAACGGACTATTAGCATCATTGAAGTGGTGACAATATGTCAGAAAACCTCAGAATAGAGCAGTGTCTTTGACTTATTCCCCGCTTATAAAAATTGTACGTAGAAGCTCACGCGTCACATTGATTTGACTCAATGTATCATGTACGAATATTACTGTTTATTCATAGCTACGAGTATCTGTCGTACTTCTATTATAGTTTGTCAAATTCAACTAAGTACATGAACCTAATCTAACACATGAGAAAAAAAATTCTCTTTCAATTCCTGTAAGAAACATTTCAACCAACGGGTTTTCGTCATTTCATCTAATGTTTAGAACAGTCATTGTTAAATAATAGAACAGAGCAATATCGCATTAAAGAGATCACTGCAGATCAGTTTTTGATGCTGTTCAGTGGATAACGTTTCTTTGTAAATGTAATTTCATCACGCTTAAAGGCCGGAAACTTATCAGACCATTTTTCGTATTCTATACTACTGCTATTCTTGTTCTCCTGTGAAATTGTGATTTTTGCATTTGTGTCCTTATTCCTCTAGACCGTTGATATAGGGGCGCCGTGGCAAAATTTTATCTTTGCAAGGGCGCCGCGGACTAAACAAGTTTGGTAGCCCCTGGTGCATTTAAGACGGTGTTGTTTTAAAACGTTGATATTATCTCGATATATTATTTCCTTGTGTTAAAATGAATAATTACGAATAATAATGACAAAAAAACAAGTATTATTTTGTTTATTTTCTTCTATATCACGTCCGGTTAGTATTAGCAATTTCCAACTTCCCTTCGATGTCAATACAACTGGATTCTACTGTATTATAGGGTAATTTATCAACCAATTTAAAGCTAAATAATAATTGTATAGTCATTGTTCCAAATCTGTTCTGATCGAGGTGAAGTTATTACAATATTTAATACGTTTTAATATCTTATATAATAAAGACAAATTTGATTCGCGATAAAATGATAACTCTCAATTATCATACAAGTTTTAATTTAAGTGGAAATAATTAAAGTAAAAATATGGAGGTTTTTGAATTATTAGTGAAGGTAATTTTAATTACATTATTTTTTATGAATAGATTTAAAATAAAACAATATAATTTCCGGCCATTTTTACTAATTAAAAAGTATATCCATCTCTTGAATTTCCTGGTAAAATGCGATAACATTCAAGTCAATTTTAAGCCCCAAATTTCATAAAGAAAACTAATTTATCGCACAAATCTCCTCAACAATGTCTGGACTCTTTGAACCACCTACTGAAGAGACTAAAAATACATTTCAAGAACATTTATTTATCAAATAAATTTTTGAAAAGAATATTCCAGACATGCATGACGTTAGTCTTTGATGTTGAAAGTGTGGTTTTATTACAAATTTTATCAACTTTTTCCCCATGGAAAAGAATTTTGAAATTGGAATAAGATATCTGGCAAAGGTTATACTGCATTAATTTGATATTTCAAATATCTAACTTGAAGCAAATTGGTTTTCTTTAATAAAAAGGAAAAGAGAAAACAAAATACTTTAATATATTTATTTTAAATTATTTTATTTGGTACATTATCCGTTCATTAACTATAATAGTCATTTTGTGCAATTCCGTATCGAGAAGTAGACTTTTCTTCACGCAAATTGGTTTTGTAACGATTTACTTTTCTGCACGGGGTGCTAAAATAAATCAAAATTTGCACGGAGGTGGTAACCAATTTAATGAAAATAAATATTGTTGTCAAAACCATTTCGTTGTGAGTATTCTCATCTCACTCCAATGAACACTCTGTCTCACTTGTACACATTGTGTCCACAATTTGAAAAAAAAAACCGCTACAACGGTTTATTTAAATTATCGATTAATTGCTTTTTTTCTAACGCAATTTGAAAAAAAAAACCGTTGTGTCTTACTTGTTATCAATTTAATGAAATTACATATTGTTGTCATAACCATATTTATTATTTAAATATGATAATTTCGTTGTGAGTTGTTGTTCCACAATTTGAAAAAATCGTTGCGAACGTTTTTAGTATTGTTTATCAATTAACTGGTATTTTTACAGAATTACACAAAATAGCAGTCGATACACATGTAAATCGGTTCTTACAGCACTTGTATCGAAATATAGTATAGTATAAACAACGTATGTGAAATATGGATGATAATTATAGACGAGTAAAATAAGATACGAGTTTTAAAGTAGCTGTGTTTTTAACCAGTTTTTTTCAAAATTTTAAACAATTCCTTATTTATTTGCTATTTATTCGTAAAATATTAAGTTAAGAATAAGTAAACATCGCGGTGCTAAATTAAAATCTAAACTAACACAATTAATTAAAACCACATTTAGAAGCATTAACCAACATTTAAAATAAACTTCATTTTGTGTGAGTGGGGCAGTGATTAAAGCGTTGCACAAAATTCAAATCAAAGATTCGAGCTCTGATCAGACCGTAGTTTTTTACTATCGAAATTCATTACTCGTTTTCACTAACAACATTCTGTCATTAATATTTGTTTAAAATATGTTAAATTTAACAAAAACTAATAACCCAAACTCAATTGTCAAACTGCTAGCATTTTCAATGCTATTCGTTCAACAAAAAATGTTTTCAAAGCTTAGACGGAGTGTACAGAATCGAATCGGATCTGTGTAATACGAGTAATTTGCTGCCTCCATTGAATGTATACCGATGAAAGTTGCGAATAGGATAGTTTTTGTTAAGAATGTGTGTTCTGTTTCGGTGGCAAAACCATGGTCAATAAATAGCTTCTATATAAAATCATTAGTTCATGGTGCTAATCACATCATAACAAATAATGATTCAAAGACATGATATTCAATTGTCAATTGTGAAAGATTGACAAATTAATAGATATAACGTTTGAGAAGCTATGATTACGTAAAACCAATTGGTTAGACCCAGACCGGTAACGGGTTTTGAGTCGTAGAAGAAGTTTCTGAATATGTTTTTAAGGGATGTGTCCATAAAATTGTATAGAATTGTATAATAGTTATTTAAAGAACGTGTAGAAAAAATGAACCATAATTAAACTCGAGTAGAGTTTAGTATGAGTTTTCTAATAAATACGAGTGTTTAATTATGTGTTTTTCAAACCATTTTTTTACAAGATTTTATACAATTCGCATATTAATTAACTATACGAAATATGAAGTAAAGAATAAGAAGACAATCTAGTACTAAATTTAGCTCTAAACACATACAATTAAGGGATGTACTTGTCAAGCGAATAGAACTTTTGGTCTCAATTTTTCAAAATATCACGACAACCTTGCACCATGCACTGTATCACTGATATGCCCGTGATAGCACCACATTTAAAAGCCATAATCGACATTTCAGAAGAACTTTACTTTTTGTCATTTAAGTGACAAAATTTAAATTGAATAATAAATTATGGCCTTCTTTATTATAGATACATGAAATACGTCAAAATGAATTATCGTTCTACGCTACTTAAATTGAAAATTATAATTTTTAGTAGTTGAATTTTGATAAAAAAGTACTAATTTCGAGTATTAAATTATACTTTATTGAACACTGTATGATTATAAAACAATTTGTAGAGGAACCATTGGCTACTAAAATTTAAACATTTCTCAACAGAATTGTATAAAAATATAATTCACTTATTGTTAAACTTAATTTTTTGCGATTTATTATGACAATAAATATATAAAAAAATTTAATTTGAAAAAATAAATATTTTCAAATAACATAAAAAAAGAAAACATTAAATCATAAATCATTAAAATCCCTATAAAACATATAATAAACTGAATTACTGTAATTAAATCAAAATAACAAATACAGAAAACTAAATAATGATTAACTTATGCTATCTTCATTAATTATGAATACAATTAATTGAACAATAGGCATAATTAATCACACGAAACAAGTGTATAACCAAATAAAAACCACAATCAGATAAACTGAGCGTTATTAAGCACATGTTCTCGTAAAAAGTATATAATCTGACATGGATTAGATATATTTTCCTTCAGAAACAGTGTAGGTTATTATTTAATTTAAACAATAACTGTTTCATATCATTAAAAAACTTTTTATCCTGCCTTTTTAGGGATCTCGTTCCAATTTTGTAAATTAAATTACGCCCAAATTAAATTAATGAAGTGATGAATAATAAAATTACAAATTGAGAAGAGGCACTTCCCATTTGCCACTTATATGGTACAGATAATATAGTTATTGCAATTAAATTTAGTTTCAACTACATGTTTCATAACTTGATGATTATTAAAACACATCCCATATTCTATGCCGATGCTAAACCTGAATATATCTAGGTACTACCTCTTTAATTATGAATGCTTCTGAATCGTGCTTGTTACTTGAATTTTAAGCTTTTCGAATCAAATTATGAGATTATAGATTACGTAATTAAAGCCGTATCTACATGAAATTATAGTTCTAGAATGGATACCTATGTATTTAATAAGATAATATGATAATTTTCTGTTAATTTGAAATTATTATACGCTCTGAAATTTATTTTAATAATAATTCAATGCATAATTTAATACAGTCCATTATAAAAAGCTATTTTCAATATTAATTTGAAAAATGGATTCGGCATGAGTATAATTTTTTAATATGTTAACATCGGTTTTTACTTCACCATACCCCATTTAAATAAAACCAGGGTGGATTGAAAAGTTGGAGGAATGAGTAAGAAAACGCACGAATTGATCTTGTTTTTAGTTTTATTTCTCAACATAGTCTCCTTGGAGTCCCATATATTCAATTAGTAGTTGCTATAGATTGTAGTTTTTTAACCGAGTCAGGAAGCGAGCATTCTGGCAGCATATTGAAAAATGGAGGGATAGTAATATCGTTTGGTAATTCGATTCCTAATTTTGAAATAGAAATCCCTGAGCTAAATCAATGATACTTAAGATACTGCCCAAGAGGACTCCTGTCAGTGAAAACCAATCATTAAATTCAACTAAGTAAGTTCCATTGTTCCACGACTGTTTTTGTTGAACCATGTCCAAGTACACCAAAAACGGCTCCTTTTGACGATAAAGTGAAAAAACCCAGAACTTCGTATTGATACCGTCCAAACTGAAAGTGTTCCAGGTAGCTGAGATAATAGGCATCTAAAGACACTGCATAGTTCTTATCCTGATTAAGTATTGAAAACTCCGTATTAAAGAACAAATCGACTCCATTTGGCAAAGAAAAAATTGTTCATTTGTCGCACCTCTTCCGTTGCGAAGGCCAAAATAGTCGAATAAGACAAGATAATGCTGTTTTAATCTACTATATTCTCTAGACATGGCCCAATATTACTGTTTTCAAAATTCAAACTAAAAAAAGTCACACGGTGGCTAAAAATGTGAGACGAATTAAGAACTCATAAACGCAAAATAAAATTTTGAAGGCGTTCAGAAAATTATTTTTATACAATTCTGGTGGAAAATGTTTACATTGTAGTAGCCAATGCTTCCTCTAGAAATTGTTTTATAATCACACAGTGTTGATTAAAGTATAATTCAAATGCCGCAGAGAATTACAAATCGTGTAAATACACGAAATTAGTACTTTTAACCAAAATTCAACTACTAAAATTATAAATTTTTATCTTAGTAGCGTAGAATGATAATTCATTTTGACGTATTTCATGTCTCTATAATAAAGTAGGCCATGATTTATTCTTCTACGACTCAACAACCGTTACCGGTCTGGGTCTAACCAATTGGTTTTACGTAATCGGAGTTATCAAATGCCCTATGATTTATAAATCAATTTAAATTTTGTCACATTAAATGACAAAAAGTAATGTTCTTCTTAAATGTTGTTGATTATGGCTTTTAAATGTTTTTTTAATTGATGAGTGCTATCTTGGGCATATCAATGATACAGTACATGGTGCAAGGTTGTCGTGATAATTTGAAAAATTGAGACCAAAAGTTTTATTCGCTTGACAAGTACTTCCCTTAGTTGTATGTGTTTAGACCATAATTTAGTACTGGGTTATCTTCTTATTTTTTACTTCATATTTCGCGGAAAAATAGCTATTAAATATACGAATTGTATTAAATCTTGTAAAAAAAACTGGTTGGAAAAACACATAATTAAACACTCGTATCCATTTGAAAAATCATTTCATTCGTTTTCTAGATATATTTTTATACTGATTAAAAGAATTATAGAAACTTCTAATTAAATATATAGGACTCCCAGAAGACTATGTTGAGAAATAAAACTAAAAACAAGATAAATACGAGCGCTTTCTTGCTCATTCCGGAAACTTTTCAATCCACCCTCGTATACATTGTTTTAAAATAAATAAATACGTGACTGTTTTTTATTGAATGTTTCATTTGAATGTATTTAATAAAAACAATTAAAAATGTATAAATTTGAATGATAAATTATATTTCTGACTATCAATAAAAAGTTGTTAAAAACTTTAGGATTAATACTTTTTCTTGTTTTATCTAGTTAAGCTTCTAATAAATCCTTTATGATTTCTGAGACCATTCTTTATACACATGCTCATTCGCATTTTTTGGTTATTTAAATTTAGACCAACGTCACGTAGGGAAAAGTCGTCATCATCCAGATAAAATAGATTAATATTGTTCGATCCCCAGAACGAAAAGGGTCATTTATCATTTTTATTTCGGAATTTGATTAACCATGGTCAGAATATTTGCTTCCTGTTTCTTCTTTGTGAAAATTTATTAGAAAAGAAACATGTTTCAACGTGGTGGGAGGTTCTGCTCTAAATTTAATAAAAGTTTAAAAGGAGTATTCTTATTAGGAACCAGAGCACTGCAGCGAGGGCTCGAATCGAAAAAAATCGTTTCAAAAAAAGGAAACTATTAGCGTGAGCCGACAAAAAGCCATAAAATTGATTTTGAGTTTTGGTTAGACTCACGATCCTGGTTCATTTTTCGTTGAGTCGGATCATTCACCCTTAAAAATGAAAGTAAAAAAAATAATTCCACTATTTTCTTCATCTAAAACTCTTATGGCCAGTCCTTGTGTATTCTGCTTTTCACTACTTCTTCTAAAAACGATCATATTTTATGGCTTAGGATCGTGAGTTTTTTATGAGGATTTTGACCTTTTCGAGTTTTTGTTAAGCAAAAGACATTGTTAGGTACATACTAATACGGTCGTCAATTGTAATTGCGTGTTAGACAGATGTCAGAGCATGGAAATGGATGCACTTCTATTTAATCAAAACCAGCTCTTTCGAATACCGGAAAAAGATACAAAGAACACTGGACGAGAACTTGATGATTACGCAGTTGTGGTTATTATTCCGTATTGCTAATCATAAAACCAGTAACAATAGTTCAATTTGATTGATTGTTTATTTATCGAAAATCATAACTATTAGTTTTCAAATAAAAACTAATTTACTCAGGACTAATTTAATTAACGAATGTGAAGCCGTTGATAGAAATACAATTTGATATACAAGAAAAATCACCAAAATAAGAACGGGAAATTAGGTTTTATAAACAACTTTAAGCATTTTTGTTGCTTAAAATTGATATTACGACACTCAATTTTTTTCTGATAAAGGCATTTTTAAAGCACAAGTGGTTTTTCATTAATATTAAAGTGTGATCTCCGTCATAAAAATTCCAACAAATTTATTTATGGATGATTTCACAACAAAACTGATTATTTAAATATAACGTTTTAAAAGAGATGCACATATCTGTTGTCTTTTTCTAAGGGAACATAACGGATTTTTTAAATTTAACGTATTAATTGAAAGATCAACGTCATGTTTCCTATGTGCGAGTAATAGAAAAAGTTCTCTCCATCTTCCCATGGACAAATAAAGAAAAATAATAAAAGGGAGACAACAAATTTTGAATTTCATTTTAAGACAACGAATTATCTTTTTTAATTTTTGTGTTAATTTATTTACAAATGCATAAGAAATTATAAAATTATAAAACATGGTCGATAAGTAATATTTTTCTTTCGGGCCTTCTTTAAGGCACTCGCTACGCTCGTGGCTTAAAATAACACTTGTGTTTAATAATTCCTTATCTTATCGACCTTGTTGTGTAAATAACTATTATGAATCCTTATCAGAATATATTCAAAAGAGTCCCTTATGCAAATGTAATTGGAGTTGCATCATAGTAAATACAGGGTGTTAACCTTCCTCTTTCC
>JXOV01004192.1:0-28788 GCA_001014945.1 Clogmia albipunctata
AGTACTTTTTATATCAAAATTGAGAAAAAAATTGAAAATGAAAGAATCATTAAAAGAACTAACTACACATTTCTTTATTAAAATTGAAAAATACAATTTATTCAAATCATAGCACAAAATTATATTAAATCAAATTTAGTCAATGTATAATATAAAATCGAATTATTGTATGTACATATTTTGTCACCCTAGAACGTATCCTCTATAAACTAAACCCCTAAATATGATATACCATTCCTTATTTACTATATTTGCGGAACGAACCCACGAAGGGAAATTTTACTGTACTTTTATATTAGCTCAATTTTATTTCTTTTAAAAATGTATTTTGTGAATTTCTGCTAACAATTAACGAGCTTGTGGTGGATAAGCGATGAAGAGATGAGGGGCAGAAGCTGTATGTTTCAAGTTGAAAATGTGTCAGGGAAAGCCTCGCCGTTGAATGAGTGGTTTGAAATCAATTATGTCAATCAGTTGCTGGATTGGGAATTGAATGATTTAATTATTTTTTAATTGGGGACGTTTTTTCTCATTTGCACATAATTAACAGCATCGCGGCGGCGCGGAGACCTGTTTAGGTGAAAGACTCATTTGAGACGAGCAATTTTAATTACTTGTTGAATATGCAATTACGAGTATCGGTTGTATATGCAAAAAACCTGTTCCTTTTATTTTCCATCTTTCTCGCTCTTGCTCTCTTTTTTAGAATGTGAAACATTTTTGCCATTAAGAAACAAGTGTAAATAAGGCAGTGCATTCAATTTACGAATTTGTTGAACCCGAATCATGACCATTTTGAACGTATGCGATTATTACGTTTCGTTCTGTATTATTAACGCACCTCGCGGGAGAGATGATGGCCCGAAAAAAGAAAAGAAGACATGTTGATTGGTTCAACTTTTTTCCTGCTGCTCGCCCAAAGTTGTTTAATTGAATTCTCTCCTCTTCTTCTTTACTCGGAAATAACGCAGAAGAAAAGATGAAGAATTCCAAATTACCAAACTGGAAACTCGCGAAAATTGTGCATTGCAAATATATACTATATATGACAATTTATATATTATTGTACATTGGAACAGTCGTTTTCTTGTACAATTGCAATTACTTTCGGAAGTTTTATTAAAATTATTATTCAAAACGCATGTTTTTAATTAAATAATTAAATCAATTTGAAACCACACTACTTTAATCATTGTTTGTAAAATAGTTTTTTTTATTATTATTTAGTAAAAAAATTTGATGAAAAAATTCAACTACTCAAAGGAATGGATTTTCTTCTAATATTGTGAAGTTTGTTAAATATACATCCTATTGAATACTATCTTTTCATTGAATTCAACCATCAATATCTCTAGTACTTTGCGTTAGATTAATAATAGTTTGGATAAGGATGTAAATTATGATAATTATAATAGTTTTTGATTGCTTTTGGTGTTATCTTTAATAATTACTGACATTCCTTATGGAAAAATCCGTGAGACCCTATTTATTAGTTTGAAAAATGTATTCAAATACTTGCAACAAGGTGTAAATTCTATCTGATTGAATTATAGAAGAAATTGTTTATGTTAAGTGTGTGGAATCTATTTACAAAAAGGCATATTTAAAATACAGCTGTTAAAAATTAATTATTTTGTAAATTAAAAAAAATATGTTATGATATAAATTTATTAAACCAGATTATAGGACATAATGACTTATTTGTTTTTTTAACATTTCAAATGGTTTTACAAATAAATAAATAAATAATAATAATATAATTTTAGGAGGAGGCGTGGTGGTTTCACACTCCGCCGCCTTTTTAGTTTCCAAGAGAGAATACGATAGCTATATTGTAAAATCGGAAGTCTCGCTCTCACGAGATATTTCATTCATTTTTTCTCTCTCGCAATCGGTTTTAGTCCTCCTCTCACTCGTTTGTTTCTTGTTGGATCGGAAAGTACATAAAATTGGTTGACAAAATTTATTTTATATATGTGGTGGCCAATGAGGCACAAATTTATGTATTGGATCTCTAATCATCTCGTTGGGAAATTTATTTTCCAATCTTTTGTGTCCGAAATATGAGCCGAGAGTCGTTTGCTAGCCATCAAAAGAAAGTGTGTGCGCCAATTTTATCGCTGTGTAGTTTAATTGAATAATTGGCCTGAAAATATTTATTGAGTTATTTTCGGTGTTTGTAGTGAAATCGGAATTATCGGTCTGAAATTGAATAAAAGTCAGCAAAGAAAATTTTTGTTTTTACCGTCGGTCGATCTTTTGTTTGTTGGTTTTGTGAAAAAATATTAAACAGTGCTGTTTTGTGTGTTTAGATATTTAATGCAAGAAGTGTTATAATGAAATCATGACTGTTTTATCGGGTGCTCAAGATCCACATAACGATAGAATTAAATCGAAAAAGGGTGGCATTGAGTCTAAATTGTTCCATGAGAAAAACTCGCCGCCTACTACGAAAATGATGGACTTGATCAAATTCAATAACAAACTAGTGTCGAAATGTGAATCGTCTAGTGATGAAATCAATCATAATATCGAAAAGTATCGTAACTTTAATTTGGATAAGAGGTCGATTCGGGAGATGGGAGAAGATTCAGAAGCAAATGACTTGATCAATGACGATAATGAGAGTGTCTTGTCCGTTGGCAGGGAGGACAATTATGACAGTGATAAGGAGGAGAATCCTGGCCAAAACGTAGAAATGGAGGATGTGGAGGAGAGAATTCCTAACAAAATAGTCACTAAAGAGCAGGAGTCCAGTTTAAGTCCACCGGGACGGGAGCCTGTCTCTAAATTAAAATTAGAAGAGATCAAATTGTCCTTTAAAAATATTCACAACCACCTAAGTTCGATTAAAAACTACCCCAATTTTTCCCTGGACCCAGGGAATTTGTGGAAAGTCCCGGCGAATTATTTGCTAAGTCACGAACAGGAGATGAACATGACTCATTTACCGCATACTTTAAACAGTGATTTAGTCCAAAGGTATGAGTCGTTTTACGCCAATGGACGATTAGGACTGCCTCCAGGTCCTATGATCAATGGTCACGACCTAAACGAGGCAAATCTCAAATTCAGCATCGATAATATTTTAAAAGCGGATTTTGGCCGGCGAAGGATCACTGATCCGATCAATAAGTTAAGGGCGTCGGTTAAGAATTGTGCAAACCAAAATGCAAGTTCCATGAACAAGCAAAAGTTACCTCCAAACCACCTCCTGGCGCTGTCCAATCACGGGTTTTTGAACTCTAATCCACTTTCGCCAACGTCATCCCTCTCGACGTCATCTTCGCCGCCAATTCTAGCCTCACCCCCGCCGTCATTGTCCTCGGTTCAATCGCCGGCGAGCTCGGGAATGTTCTCGCCCATGGACCTGACTCAGTCCCCGACTCCAACATTGCCAAAGCCCCCAAATCGACCCAGTTCCAGTGACTGTGCCACCAAATCCAACTCCACCGCCACAACGCCCGCCACCAGTGAAGCTGGAGGACCCATGGTCTGGCCAGCGTGGGTTTATTGTACTCGATACAGCGATCGACCCAGTTCCGGTGAGTTTGTGTTTTTTTGCAATCCGTAGTTTTAATAATTAAATATAAAGTTTTAAAATCCCCTAATTGCTGGAATTATTCGAATGGAATAAAAGTGGTATAAAAACTCAATTTTAAAAATGGATCGCTATAAAATCTCATAACTACCTTCCTTTCAATGAAGGTAATTTTTATGAAGTATTTTAAGATAAAGTAGTATTTTAAAGAGTGCTATTAATTGGCTAATAATGCACTGGAAAACAAATAGTCATGGAAAGCCTAACACCCGATGGTTGAGGTTAAGACTACCCCTAGTTCCATACCGGAATGTTGTGGGAAATATTATTTATTAGTATTTTAAAGATAAAATTTTAATGTGCCTGACATATTTCTATGAATTTGTACTTTTTCATTCAATTATTTAGTTATTTTTAAAAGGTTTATAAAACAAATAAACAGTTCATTTGTGGAACATATTTGAACCACCTTACTTTTTAATAATCAACTATATAATATTTAGATTACGCCAAAATGATTGTATTTGGCATTTTCTGTATAGTGATTTAAAGATAAAATTAATTGGACAGCATCCAGTGGCATGGGTCTATTTAGTTATTTTTTAAAGTCATAAAATGACTTAATAATTTGTGGGTAGTTGTCAAACCAATATTTCGATTATCAACTTAATATTTTGGACTCAGACACCAAAAGAGTTGTATTTAAAAATAGTTTAGTTTCTTTAAATTTATGAGGATTTAAGCTATCTATATAATAAATATTTTCAAAATTTAAAATGTTTTCATGGCTACTTGGTCTATGAATACAGAAACTTAAATTTTTAATTAATTCAAAGATTATAATTTGTTTGCTTTACATCCAATAGATAAGAATTTAAATTCCCGCTGTGCATTATAATTTTATCACATAATGTTTGTCATTGATTTCTTAGACACTTTTAAATTCTTCGAATATCTAGATATTTTATTTCATTGGCTGAAAAAACCAATAAATTAAATAACTCATATGAAGTATAGATTATTGAAGCTCGTGCTTCTAAACATACAAAATATTTATATGGTTAAAAAAAGAGGGAAAATTTTAGAATTATTACAATTACACGTTCAAAAATAATTTTTTTACACCTATGGATAAATAGTAAAAAAGCACATTAAACGGTTTTTAGGGTATATATCAAATGAGTAAATTATTAATCATAATTAAATATAAAATAAAAAAGCATTTCTATTGTTTAAAAAATAGTAATATTTCACTTAAACGGTATTGTTTGGTTATGAAAATTGGGACAACAGTATATCAAATTTATTACGTGTCCACTCCACAATTAAAAGACAATGCTTAGGGAGGGTTGTCATATACATAAAATAGCCCATTTGTATGAACGCCTTTCGGAATATTTCGCATATTATTTGCTGCAGGCCATTTATTGTCCCGGAATTTATTACGCCAAGAATATTTGCCCGCGTGAAGAGAAGACAACTGTTTCTGTACATTAAACAGTGTTTGTATCCCCAATAGCAGCTGCTCTTTGGAATAACCCAGGCATTTTTAATTCACACAAACACACAAAAGGGCAACACAAAAGAGCAATGATGGTGGCGAGTTGTGGATAATTTAATTGTAATTAAATTTGTCTAATTGCAATGAGTTGATAATTTATGGGCGAATAGGGGGGGAGAGATGGTCGTTAAAGGGTTTCCTGGCGCTGCTGACTTCTGGTCCATAATTCATTGGGAAATTGGGAAACTTAACCGCCATTCCCACAATGGGAATAGTCGTACTACATCATGGTTTTTGTTGTTCTCTTAATGTCTCCAGTCCTATCAAAACATATCGTTGATCTAATTAATACGAGCGCTCAAATGAATTGGTCGTTTTTGTCTTCATCTCCAATCTCCCGAGAATCACAGATTGAGAGAGAGAGAAACCGAACAAATAGGTAAAAAGTGTACAGGTTAGGTATCTTTTCAACACAACGACTACGGCTGTGTGTTTTCGATTTGAACTCAACGACCGTAGAAACTTACAAAAACACAAGGCACAGAAGGAAAAAGACTGTCTACTTTAAACACTGGCAATTTGTTGTGATCGGATCAAAATCAAATTATCGAGATCTATCCAAACATCTCATATTTCAAATAATGATGGTAATTAGGGTGTTTGATTTGATTAACAAACACACACACATAGACAGGGGGACAGATGAGAACGTTTATCTAATTATAAACGGTATAATTGATCAATTCAGGGAATTTGATTACACACGTTGACAGGTGAATTCAATTGCCGGTGTCGTTTACTGATGAGCTATTCCACATCCAAAAGGTTATAATTAATAATTATTATATGCAAAGATACGTCGTAATGATATAGCTATTTATACAACTATTTGCGTGTTAAATAATGGTTACTGACTATGTTATATACAAGATTTAATGCATTTTTAAAGAAATTAACACAAAGTTCTAAGTATTATTTTTAAGCATATCACGTCTTCTTTATTTAATTAAGTGGTGATAAAGAAATAAAAGGAAAAAATGGTTTTTAATTATCTTGATCATTTTGTTAAATGAAGATTTGAAAATAAATTGTTTTTATTGCAAAACCAATAGGAAATAAGGAAACTATTTTTTATATGTTGTAACAAAAAAAATATAATTTAATTATTTAGAACTTTGTGAGACAATTTTCTAGTATACAAAGTAAACAGTAAATTAAGAATAATCTATTAATTTAAAACCATAATTAATAATTAATAGTTTGTATTATAGTAATTTATTTTCCAATTAGCGAAGTTTTTTAATGGAAATGCTAATGTGGATCGTTAATTTAAATATGGTTATGAGTGCAAAATAAGAGCGTGCTAATTTGTTAAGTTGTCTTGAAAGAGTGAAAAAGTCCTGCCCATTCATTTAGAACTGCTCTTATCTTTGTGAAATCTGGAAATTGGAATACCTTCTTCCCCATCAGTTCACTATGGAAAGATGGCGTACATTGCCCCAAAGGTAGGCCCTGTCAAGTGATAATTCATCACACTGTTCTTGCTCTTTCTCCTGTTGAAGGGGAGCGACGTTCTGCTCTGTGCTGTATTAATGGTAACACGAACCGAGAACAGTAGAGCCCTAGAGCACCACATACATGAGTCTTAAAACACACTCCAGATCCGGTAAAGTGGAGTGGTGAATCTTCATTAAGTCGTGAACAAATAGAGATAGTCGGTTATTATTTCACCGAAATCTATTTGAAGCAATAAATATTTTATGTAAATAATGTTAACGATCATAATAAATTATGTAAATATTCTATGGCACACACACAGATATTTCTCGTTAAAGTTCTCCTCAATCATGAGGAAATCAATTCCATAGCACATAGTTCCACTGAGATCTCTGGCTCTGAGTCAGACAATTGACTCCGAGATGCGATTGAGCGGCAAATCTTTATTGAAACTGGATAAATTGCTGTATAACAAAACGTAGAGAATAATAGTACTATTGGCATATTACCTGGACTGTTGTTTGAATTATGATGACGTTGGAACCTCCTCTCCGCATAGATCACAGCGGGGAAACACGTCAACGATAATTTCTCCTCTCAACCCCATATTTTCCGTACTCGATTGTAATCGCATGGATCCAAAGAAAAATTGTGTTTTTGCGCAGCGCCATTAACAAAATGGAGGAATCATGAATTCGGTTTTATACTGCCAATAAAAATGGCAATTCCGCAAAACAATGGTATTTTATTAACCACGAATCAAGTATTATGGTTAGCTTACAACTTAATTAGTATGATTTATAGAATAAGTGCAAAATCGTTTTTGATTGATTGCGAAATAAACAAGAAAAACTTCTTTTAACAATTCTTTTCGAATTAAGTTATAAAAAAGTTAAGAAATTATTAAACATAAAGTTATTGTCATTTAAATTATTTAATTTTCTTTTAATTCAATCGTCTCTTAATTTGTGGATTTATAAGTTCGTTTAAAACAATATTTACTGAAGATTGTATTATTCTAAAATAGTATTTAGTTTTAAAAAGCAGCCACTGTGCATCATTTGTACGGATCTTCATCTCAATATGGGACAAAATTAAAATTATCAATAATATTTACGGTATGACTGGATCGTTTTCTTGTGCCGGATTTAAGATGTGATAAAGATGCGCAGCCTACCTGGGGTTTCACGAGACAAATGACGACAACGGACCGCTTTGGATATAGCGCTTCCAGCTGGCTTTCTTCTTTCCAGTAGCGATTAATAATTAATTAATTAGGCTCCAAGGAGTTTGAGATGCCATCAATTTCCTCGGCAGCCATTCTTGGCAATCGTCGGCAATTGCAGATAATTGCAATCGAATAAAATAAGGAGAACCGTTTCCAATTCGCTGTATTGATCATCATCTCTCTTTCCTACCTTCTTGCCCCCTTGCTTGCCGCTTTGCTTATAATAAATACGCAATGCGAAATTATTTCTCAACCAGGTGTTTATTCAATTACGGGCGCAAATAGCTCTGCGTTCGAAAATTCCAAATTAAAGTTTACCACCGCAATTCGCGATTCAATTGGCGGTCGGTCGTCGTCATTCTCGCGCAGTCGATTTCAAGTGCTAAAACGGGCATTACAAAGGTACATAAATTGAATAACATGACGGTGTTTCAATTACATGTCTTATTAGAGCTCTATTAATAACTGTTCAATTACTTGTGTTTAGCCAAAGAAACAGTGATTGAGTTTAAAATCGACTACACACACTATTTATTTCTCTGCTTCTTCTTGTCAGTGAAATAAGAGAGAGAATTGATGTAATGGATTGTTGTGGATAGTTTGAGATGTTGACCCTCCAATGGAATGGAACCGAATATATGAGCTTTTATATAAATTAGTATTAGTAATACACAGAAAAATAAAATAATTTCGAAAAATTAACAAATTTACTGATAAGAAAGAAAATGTTGAGGTGGATTTTTAATTTTCCTCATTGTTTTTTTTCTAGTAAATTTTGAATTTTTAAGAGACTATTTCATCAAATTCTTTTATTTGAAGATTTATAATAAAAATATATAAGAATTTCTCCAAAAAAGTTCTTTATATAATCATTGAAAATATCATTCAGTAAGAAAATGATTAGAAAAATGTCTTGTGCAACTTTCTTTCGTAAATGAAAAAGATCATGACTTTTAATGTTCTTCAAAATTATATAGTTATGAAATGACGTCCTTTTTTAAAATGATAAGGTTTTTGAGAAATGTGTAACATAACTTTCGTAATTTTTTTGTTTGACTTAATATTATAGCTCCAAATTATGAACTATGGATTTGGATCTGAACACATAAAGCGTTAATGCAACTGACCCTAGTTAGGGAAATGAGTGAAGAGTACCATAGAGGCCTATTATTACTGTTGACCAATTAAATTTTCGTTGACTCGGATTTCATACATTTAATGTGTTTCTTACAAAAGCGAAGAAATTTCTACTGAATGGAAAGGTGCGTGATACTCGGAACAATTTGTTATTAATAATCGTTACTGAATAACCAATGGTTTCCAATGCGAAATCATGTCCAACATTCATCAAAGAGAAATTAGCATGAATTGATTGCGGTTAAAGGGTGGTTCTCAAATCATCATTTCTTTTTAATTGTGGTGGGTTCGTTGAAAAGAGTATGCGGTAATTTTGAGAAATTCAAATCAAGACGACTTGTCTCTCGCTATATGTTAATTGAATTCTCGATGATTACTATTAAGTCAAGCCCACTTTTCCGTTTCTACACTCGTTTAAATACAGAGAGAGAAAGAGAGATTGGTCTAATGGCCTACGATTGTGTGTGGTGCTCATTTGAACGCCTTCTGGCTGTGTTAACGACTCTGAAAAGTGTTAAAATGAATTATCGTTCTCGAATTCTGCTCCTTTAATTTATTACGAGCCCCACTTTGGAGTCGACCGCCGCCGCCGCCGATGCCGTTCACGACTCGGACCCGGCCCCAAAATAAACGAAACGTGTAGCCGCCAGCTTAAAACTATTGTGACTACTACTCAATGATTTAATTATTGGGAACAAATACATAAATTTCGTCTATCGCTCCACACGAATTTTCATACTCCCTAATGGTCGAGATTAGCCCGGGTCCAAGTTTGTAGTTCAGCTAATTGATGAGAGATCACAGTGATTTAATATTTTGAAAATAAAAAAAATACAATTAATTAAGGCCCACCATCATCGAGTCAAGTTATATACTAGAATTATTTTAATTACTGTAATTGATTTTATATTTTTAAATGATCCACCATACAAATTGTAATTGTTTGAAAAATTCTAATTACTCTGGAAAATTCGATAACTGCAATTCTTTGAATGAGGACACTTCTCAAAGGTTCAGACCCATTCTCATGAATTTAAAAATTTATTTTAAACTTAATCACTATACATTAATAAAGATCTTTGAAATGATCTGACACTTTGAACTTAATGTAATTCAATAATTAATTGGATTTTTTTGTTTGACTGAAATTGTTAAATAAAAATTATAAAAATATAAGGAAATTTCAAAATACTACATTTGTGAAATTTAAAAGCATTTTTCAACACAATTAATAAAATGTCAAATCGCTAATTCAAAATTGATAAACCCCAACCGAATAATTCAACACTTTGAACCGGCATATTTGTATTAAGTTGCGGATATACATTTGTAGATTTGGATACTTTGACTAACCATTAACTACATAAAGATACAACAAAATTTAGTATGGGATTTTGAAAAGTTAATTGAAAATTATCTTAAAAATAATTAATTCGTTTAATATGAACATTTTGCTAACGACTTTAATTCTATGACATAACTATATTTACGCTGACAACATAAATAAAACGATGTAAGATAATAAAAACTAAAGCAAATAAAGTAGAACAACGTATAAAAAGAATTACATCTCGTGGCTTCATTTCAATCGACACTAAATTTGCATAATTAAGTGCCTTATTAAGGAATCAGATACTTGTCAAAAATTGATTCTTGGGAGCAGCGGATGTGTAGCAGAAAGAGAGAACATCGAAATGATTCCGTTTAATACCTGGGGGACAATTGGGCAAAGAAAAAAAATTCCGTTTCGAGTTCAGAGCCACATCATTTGCATAACAATTTCTAATTGTTGACCGTGGAAATGTCGATTTCCTGTGCTCATGTGTGGCTCCACAATTGGAACAGAGAGTGATAAAGCCCATTATTAATTATGGTTGATCGGTTGTTTGAAACGCAACATAAAATCCCCAGCCTCTCGATGAGAAAGTCTCACCGCATGAATCGACTTTGTAGCTCTCATCTAAATTCTTCCCATGTCCACATCCATGATGTCCAGATACAGTAGACCATTCGATTTAATCAGTTCCACCCGGGTCCCAATCAATTTCAAATTAATTTATCAACTATAAAGCTAATAGAGTACACGGCAAAACAATCATAATAAAGTAATCAATATTGAATAAAAATAATATGAAAAAAAGGAACAACAACCAAAGACGATCAAACACGATCGCGGTTCGCAATTTCGTCGTTGAGGGTCCCAATAAATTTGCCGATTTAAGAGACGGCGAACGGAACGGAACATAGGCAGAGATATGGATAGATAGAAGAGCGATGAGTGAAGAAAGGTGGTCTGGAGACTGTAGTCTGGATTCGGCTGGATGGACCACAGTATCTCTCCCCGCTTTGCCAAAACCAAAGCGAAAGAGAAAATATAAAATTCTAATTAACAGAGATAATAGGTGGCATTAGAATATATATTGATGGACATTAGTCCAAAAGAACTCACAAGTTGAGCCATAAGATCAACGCGAGCAAAACAGACCAGTTAACCCATTTCGGAACAAGCAAATTTTCGCAAAATCAAGTCTCAGACAACTAACATAAAACAAGTTTCGTGATATTAATAAGATAAACACGAAAATTAGGGTAATTTTTTAATATTCTATATAATTATCTTACATGTGTTTTAGCAAACTGAAATTAATTTTATCAATGAATTTTAAGTCAAGTAATTGTACCCAGTAAGTATGAATGAACCTATATTTGAATTATTTAAAACATAAAGTAAATTCTTCATAAAATATAAAAATCCTAATTTTTTTAAGTTTAAAATTATGACATTTAAATAAGGAAACATTTATAATCATTTTAATTATTTTCTTAAATTTTGGAACTGGTTAGCCATTGATTGGTTCAAAACATAATTCTCGTGAGAATTTTGTATATCAGGGTTATGAAACTTGGGTCATCTCAGAAACAGTGCTGTAAAATGTGTAATATGTATGTCCAGAGTTGCGGATAGTGTAGCACCTGTTCTAATATAATTGAAACGGTTAAAAGTCCAGAAGAGACCGGAGCTCTCGCCTTCGGGGCCGGGCGCCATCCACAACACATCTTTCGACCTCATTAGGTTGATTTGGATTTAACATGACAGTCGTCATTAGACACGAACTGGTTTTCGTGTAATGTATAAATAGAATGTCTTAATTAGCGTAGTTCTTCTTGGTTCGGCGCTGGGTGCTCTGGCTGCTGTTGTCGAATGGGAATTGAATAATAATTAATTCGCTTCCCAGAGAGATTGGCGAGCGAAAAACCAGTGGCCACACTTGCTGTGTGTATTTGGACGATCTGGTGAATTGGTCAGTAAAATTCCACGGAGATAATATCAAATTCGTCGCTTTGTTTATTAATCTGAATATTATGATTAAAAGAAGAAGAAAAAACAAACAGCAACAAACCGGTAACCATTATGCTCTAACTTGAAAAAAATTTGCAAGGGGGGCAGCAGTTGCAAATTTCATTCATAAAACCAGCCGTTTGACTGACGACGCTTATCTAACAACAATTAATGTCGGCGGCGTGTCAAATGCGAAAAATAGAGTTGCAATTACATTGAGCGAAATCGCAAAATAATTGCACAATGCCCAAGAAGAAGAGTGGGGACGAAGAGAGAACTGTAATAATAATAATAACAAGGTAGTAAAAACGGTGTGTAAGTGCGCCCATTCATAAGAGGGTGGATTAAAAAGTTTTTGTAATGAGCAAGAAAACGCACGTTTTTGGTTTTATTTTTCAACATTGTCTCCTTGTTTTAATCGAGTCTGAATCCATTTCCATCCATATCGTTCGGTGTTTCGTTTAAAAACGATTAGTATTGAGAATGCGGCATCTATACGCGCGAAGCCTGCCACAATTTTTCACTTTTGCAACAAACACACAATGAGATTAATTTATAGCTATGTCAGACGCAGTTTAATGACAATCCAAAAAACTTTTTTTTTAATCATTTCAAAATCGCTGAGTCTGCTGACTGCATCTGGCTAAGGTTCCAAACTAAGAAAATGCTACCCAATTACCCGACAATCCAGTTTACTGGAATTTGAGAGGTATGTTCGATGTTAATTACCTAATATAGGTTAAAAGGATAACAGAGTTCGACTACATCGAAATATTGGATAGATCATTTGTCGATTCACATCTCTTCTTTTAATCTTTAAAAAGTCTTACGCTGAACTTAAATGTGAGCCGAATCAAGATCTTCTAGCCTGTTTTGGAGAACTTCGCTTTCAGACTCGCTTAAAACAAAACTACAAATTATCGATACTTCTAATTAAATATATGGGACCCCAAGGAGACTATGTTAAAACCAAAAACATGATCAATACGTGCGTTTTCTTGCTTAATACAGACACTTTTCAATCCACCCTCGTACATGCAAGTATTCTTACACTTTTTATTAATAAAGACCACACATTTGACATTTGGACCACACAAGAAGCGAGAGTCGCGCTCTCTGCTCGTTTCCACTTTACTCGTCGTCTACATAAAGAAATACAGAGAACACAGCAGAACGAAATAATAAAGAGAGAATACGATAGACTTGGATTTAATTTTGCAAATGTTTCTATCTCAAAAGAACTAGATAGCAGTGACTATTTCCTAATGGTAATCGATTAAATTTATGAGCACCTATTTTCTTTTTTGGAAAAGGCTAACGATAAGGTTCGAAATGCCCGCATTAGCAGACTGTTCTCTTAAAAAGTCGATCTCTTAACAATGAATTGTGTTCTTGTTGTGGCCAAAAAAGTCGATAGCATAACAAACAATAGCTTAACAATTTATGTGATATCTTAACATGATATTCAAATGGGGTTTATGGTAATGATGATGATGGGAACCGTGGAGAGCTGGTTGAAGGGATTCTGGTGAAGGCTCTTCTCCAATTTCCTACCGAACAATGAAACGATGGGTTTAATGATTTAATTAAGATTATGACTCTGTGGCCGAAGAGATGGAGAGAACTTCAGAGTGGTGGTAACAAGAGATTTGTCGGTTTATCAGGCACTTGAATCGGCGTAGTGGTTTTGGATAGAGTCATCAAAGAGCAGGTACAATAAGTCCTATAGACAGGAGTAACTTCTTGAGAATCCTCTTCAAATAAAAAATAATTATTTTAACCTGACACACAAAAAAACTGTGGGATGAAAAATCAATGACACCCTTATTATTGGTGACACTCACACTCTGGGACACGAGTCCAGCAGGTTTGGCCAGGGCGGACCAGGAGAAGGCCAAAAGAAAGAAGAGATACAACTCAATTACTAATATTAAAAATGATTATTGTGAAAAGACGTGGCCATTAATCATCTTATTATTGGTTTTTTGTTTATTATTTTCATGTGGGTCTCAGTATTTTTTTTATTCTTTGATTCCGACGCCTGACTCTTTGCTGGACCAACCTTAAGTCGCACTCTGGAGAACGGTGGACTATGGACAAATGATTGGGCAAATATTTTGAAAGTTTTAGAGAGAAATGAAAACAAACACAAAACAACAATGTGAATAATTTGTCCGGTAGCCCATCAGATGATTTCGGGTGGTCGTGGTTCGTGCCTGATACTTTCCTGAGCCAAAGGCTTTTGCTGGTGTTGGATAATGCCAAATTGGACACGAAATTTAAGCAAAACAAATAACCAAGCACCTTTTCTTACTTCATTATTAAAGTAGGGTGACTATACACGAATTTGATAGTACTACATGTAAGCTCATTGTTTGCTATGCAAAAATTAGGAATATATCTCCAATCTTATATTAAATCTAATCTAAAAATTATAAAAACTAACATTAACTTCATTATAAACTGATCCTTTACCTTACTAACTGTCTATTCCAAACAAACCCTAAACCCTTCCCTTAGACTTTGTTTGACCTGTACTGCCCTCGTGAGCGTTTTTCGGTTTTTCAGAAAAAAGACCAAAAAGACATAAATATATATATATACCTCCACATTTTTCTAATGATCCTTTAATAGGTTGAGACAATAAAATAAAATTGTTAATAGATTATTAAAGCGTTTATTCATTTTACTCGTTGAAATGAAATTATTTGTATACAATCAAATTTATAAAGGTTGTTTTGATTTCTTTAAATAAATATATTATAGTAACCCTATCGCCTTTATGGAGATTTGCTAAATTATTCATCATATGAAGCACTTAAGAGGAAACCTCATAAAATTGCACTAACTTGATTGTAACATTAGTGGTGGGTGTTGCCAAAAAACCTGCCCAACTTCTAAACTATTAAAAGAAACCCTGGCCATAAAAAGGAGCCTTCATTAGGGATTCAATTATTTGGCAATCAGACAAAACCCGTTAATTATACGTGTCCATTTTTTAACCCTTTGCCGTCCTCAAGAACTCGCTATTGTACCAAAGCGCATTCCATTCGGCTGATATAGCACGACCACCCGGAATATGCGCGGCGATTTGCGTTTAAGGAATTCGCCACGGCTCGCTCACATACATTTGTCTCTCTAAATGGCGAGAGCTGGTGTGGTGGTTCCCAAGAAACCTACATGTGATACAAGAATGATACAAGAGAAGACAAAACACATTGCGCGCAAATCAATTCCCAACTTCCTGCGGATCTTGGCACAGTTTCTTCTTCTACTGAACCGATATGCTGATCTGATGCTGTGATGCCTACCTCTCTTCTCTTCTTGACTTCACTGGCTGGCTCTCTGATTTGAATGCCCACCCAGAAATCGAGAATTCATTAATCCGACAACAACGACGACATTTGATTGTGTGTATATTTAAATTGATAATCTCTTGATTGCTTAATTTGGACGGAGAGAGGAGAACACCCGACTTTATATACACAGTATAAAAAAAACTGTGGAGTCTGGGTTCTGGCTGGCTGGACCCGAAACAAGGCAAGTTCTTGTTGGGAAGCGGCAGCAGTCTAATGTGATAATTATCGTCCAACTGACGACTGACTCATCAATTACGTTATTGGAGGGAATGACGGTTATCAGCGCCAGATAATTATTGTTTTCTATTACTGAATTGCTTAGCTGTGGACCGAATCGATGGGATTAGTATTTAGTGGGCATTAGAGGAGGCAGACAGCGACCAACACCAACCCGTCTGGCAGAGAAGAGTTGTGTGTGATAAATGGGCACAATTCAAGCCTCTGACCCGCACGTGCCACAATGCTAATCATCCAGCCAATTGAACCGCTTTCTGTTCCTAAATCAATTCGACCAGTTGAACTTATGTTTATTGATCGTACATCAATTGATTCAATTTGACTCTTGATCTCAAAATCTGATATGATGATTCAATCTTATCGGCAATTATTTCTGGTTTTTAAGGTAGAGAATTTTATATGATAGGTTTTATTGAGATATTTGGCAATAAAAATAGTAATACTGGGCATTAAATTAAATTAATAATGAATATGTTGTTTATTTTTTGTGTCAATTACAGGTTTTTTCCCACAAGAAAATCTAGAAAAGTATATCACCCAAAATTCGTAACTGCATACTTTCTTTCAAAAGTTTTCCATTAATTATACACATATTTAAATGCCGAGGTTACTCGAACTGTATGAGAAGTGCCACTGCACTGTCTTTAAATTTTAATAAATTGGATGTTTGCTGGTCGAATTACACGATTTATTGCCAAACGACACCGTTCCGGTAAATTAACTGCAATTAAAATTTTCGATCACCGCATTACATTCGAATCAATTAAATGCTATAAAGATTGAAAATGTCCAAAATGAATGATTTTACCGAAAAAATATAAACACACTAATTTACGTATCCATTAATCCCCATATAAACATCATCAAATTTAATTAAGTAATTAACACACAATGTTCCGAGACTTTGCATTCATTTTTCTTTCTTTTGGGCTTTATATTTCATTTGTTGGAGGTTCCCGTGTGTGGTGTCTTGGCCAGAAAGAAACACACAAGTATATCCATCATCATGTTAAACATACAAGGCCAAGTGTATTTCCAGATGCAGACCATATTATATGAAAATAAAGAAAGAGAGAGAGAAAAAGAGAAATGACAAGCAATTGCAACAGTGCAGATTTAAAAAATAAGAATAAAGCTGTTTATTGGAATTTTTAATGGTTGCCTTTCAGTGGGCTTTAATTCGAATCTTCTTCTGATGAGGTGGTGACAGTCGCAAATCTAATGTTTGTTTGTTTGAGCATAAAACCATATGCAAATGATAGGATCAATTCGCAATTAAGTCGGTTTTTATGAATGAATGACGGCTTTAGTTATTTTGTTTATTTAATGAGTATTTATTATTTTGTTTTCAGTTTTATATTTACTATATTTGCAAATTTCTCGAATCCCATTAAATACGGTATAATAATAATTTAACGAGATATATATAAAAATTCGAATAATAATACTAATGCCGTGAACATTGGTTTAATTGGACCCCCAACGTTGATTTCATGTGTGGGGCCTCGTTTTTTTTCTTCTCTCCTCCCAATCTCGATCCATTGTGGATTTGTACGAATTTTTTCCTCTGATTTGTGGCACTCGGTCCTTCTGAAAGAGATTCGGATTTTTTGGGGACAGATTTAGGTGTGCTTAAATGCTGAATGGCGATAATAGACTCGTCGCTTATCTATAAGTCTTTGGCTAGTGGAGACAACAAGCTCCAATTATTTGCTTTGGCTCCAAATCTAAAGCTCTCTCATATGACAAACTGATCTCTGTTTTCTCTCCAAATGTCGATTCCATTTGAATTTATTTATTTATGGCTTGATTCATTTCCAATAAATTTATATATTGTATTTAGAATTAAAGAGAGAAGAAAAGTGTATTAAATTCACTCAGAACCCAGCATGTGTTTGGATGGGAGTTTGTGTTGTAATTGATTGACAGTCTTCATTCTCCTATGCTAAACGATTTTGTATATCCCGCGCGAATCGGGAAATTTATTTACATTTGTTATTCCCAGCCAGAGATACTTGACTCTCGAGATTCTTCTACTGTCATTCAGATTTCCAGTCAGTTCAATTTCGATGTTTAATTAATCTTGTGACAAATTCAATAGTGTTTGAGGTCTCTGGCTGAGGTCATCTGCTGCATTGAACAGTCTGATAGAATTCCAGTCCTAATCAATTACTGAATAACATTATGAGAAAATATAACACGAGTACATCTCTCAAAAGATTTATTAATAATAATTACTATTTTAAGTTAAAAATACTGACAATTTAAATTCTTACAGATGTATTACAATATTGGAAAACTGTTTAATTTTTTAATTTTAAAATTGTTTAATTATATTTGTAGTAGTATTTCTAGTAAAACTCTCTATGTTGTTTAAGATGTCTGGTAATCCTACAACCGAAAATGTTATGAATGGCATGTCATTTAACATTCGATAAAGAATGACTAAACTAAAGACTAGGAAAATCAATACCGAAAGCAACTTTCCGAATTGAAAGCATTAATTAGTTAGAATTTTATCATAATTTACGGTTACTGTTATTACTTCATTTCTGGAACGGTTCATTCGGGGCCGGGTTAACGTTGTTACATGCCATCGAATTAACCATTTAATTACCTTGACAGGTGCTTTATTTTCCAATTCCGAGCCAAACAATGTAAACGATTCAATTTCCACGCAACTCTCCACGTCGTCGTCCCCGAGCCTTCATCCATCCATCCATTACAATAAAATGCCTGCACTGAAGTCGTCTAATTCTGTCAGTTTGCGAAAATGATACGCTAATCGTTATCTGGTTTGCAGCCAACGAGTGTACAGATATAATAATGAATCTCATTAAAAAGCCAAGCCTCAATGGAGTAATTAATTGAAATGAGAAAGAGGAAGGCATGCAGGGTAGGGTAGGGGAGGGGTAAGGTTATAAAAACTGCAAAAAGTGCATTTTTCAAAGCGCACTGTCATGTGATGTCAAAATTGTTGCATTTGTAATGTTCCACATTTGCATACTACCCAAGTTTAGCTGTATAGTATTACGTTTTCCTCCTCGGAACAGGCCCTCTATATCGTGTGCTTGCTGCTTGATCATCGTCTTCTTCAGTGGTTTTTTATTCGTAGCCAGTCGCCTAATGAAGACATTTACCGCACACATTGAATCTGGAGTCGTTTTATCGTCACGAGATAACGCAAAACAACACAGAACAACATCATCATCAGTGGTCCAATTGAGGGCGAGGCCTAAACAGTAGTGCCTCGTGATTAAAAGGATATTGAATATTCTTTGGTTAACAGATTTTTTCATAAAACAGTTTTTTAGATAAATTATATTAGCAAAATAATCTGTGAATTTTAAATTTTTTTTGCAATTTTTCTATAAATAAATGTATTTCATCTATTATTTTACGAACAATGGAAAAGTTTTATAGTTATGTAATTATGGTAGTTCATTTCCAAATAATTTTGTTTTATTTATGATGTATCTGTTTTATATTAAATGTGCTGATTTAAATAGATAAGCTTATGTTTTTTTATCGAATTGTTAAAAAACACGTTCAGGGCATAAATTTTACTGTAATAAAATAAAAACAAATCTGGTTGTAGATTTTAGATTTTTTCAATAGTAAAATTACGAATCTTCTAGTGGAATATGATGCACATTTCGAAACTCTCAAATCGATGAAAGTAACTAAATTTTTTAAAAAAATATTTAATTGGAGTTGAATTCTATTTTCATATACTTTAACTATCTAAATAAAATATAAAATAAAATAAAATATTTTAGTGAAAATTTAAATTACTTTCTTTTGATAGTATATTGTTATTTTCAGTTATTCCAAATTCTTTTCTTAAAAATACTTTTTTATATAAAAATAAATTAATTCAATTTTTGATAATTTATTAGTATATTTCGATACAAGTGCTGTAAATCCCGATTTCACATGTGTATTGAACACTATTTTGTGTAATTCTGAAAAAATATCATTTAACCGATAATTACTAATAAAAACGGAATTACTCAATTTTTTAAAAATAATTATCATTTTGTATTCGGTATTGAATTAAAACACATTATGTTTTACAACTTCATAGCGAAAATTTTTTCATTACATTCCAATATACATATATAGTCAAATAAAAAAGCATAAATATTCAAGTTGCATTCTTGATGCTTGCTAGGGTGGTCACCTGTGAAATGCGGGTACCAAAAGTTTATGGTCAAAGTAAAATGAGATTCGGTGTTCAGGCGATAAAACGATGAACTAAAAGTGTCTGAAAGCGTGTAAAAAGAGTCTGTATAATTTACAGGGAAGCTTCCAAATAAATGCACAATGTATCTAAACGGCCCACTAAGTCCGGAAGAATAAATATCGTATTAGATTGATGGTTTTAGTAATAGAATTCCTTCAGAGCTCTTGGAGTTATATGGGGGTTAATACATAATTTGTGTGTTTTGTCCAAGAGGTTTATAATATCTCCATCAACATGGGTATATTAAATTAATAAATAAAAGTTAATAAAACAAACAAAAGAGCTGGCTGGTCAGAGAAGACGACGACGTCGACGTCGGCGAAGATGATGATATGAAGACGCCAGCCTTTTTGGGAGGTCTGTTGAACTCTTTTTAATTCCGTTTCATTCGCATTTTATTGAGCGAGAGATTTTGATGTGTGCGATTTATTCAACTTTTGGTCTAATTTTCGAGTCTTTTTTGCTGGACGTTTTGGACTCGCGAGACACCACCGGACTTGCCCCTCGCGCTTATATTGTCTAATAAAACGTTAAGAATACGAAAAAACCAACTAAAGTCATTAAAGACACGATCGGATTTGTGTAATTTACGATTTGACATATTATTACTGCCTGAATTTATGATTTGAGAGGCTTTTAATATTTAAATTGATTTAAATTACATTTCTGATAGCCCTCCCCATCATCACAGTTATGGCTTTATTAGCTCTTCTTTTCAATCTCTGCCGAGATGATTCAATTTTATGATTAAATATAAATATCACCTCTGACTGACCCTGGAATTGGAACAGAGATCGCTCAAGCCGAGTATTTACGATTTGCATAATCCTAGAGACAGACCATAGAAGAGTAGAGGAGCTCTATAAATCACACTCAAACTTCAAGTTAATTGCAATTAACGCGTTTTTCATCGCCCATAAATTGCAGTTATGCACCTTGCCTAATTATTGCACGTCAACTGTAATTCATATCTTGTACATTTGCATATTTCTGAGAGTAGAAAACGGGGTAATTAACTAATTAGTGTCGGTCACATTGAATAGAATCACCGATGAAAATAATTCAATTTGAATGTCCTGACACTTGATTCCTAATGTGTATTTTGTATAACTTTATACTAATTGGTAATAATGTTTAAAAAATAGAAGTATTTTTTAGTTTAACTAGATATCATGGGAGTTTTTAAAATATTATATGTATGATAATTAAAATTCTTCTAAATAGTTAATATGTATTTACTAACTTTTATCGGCTTTGCGTCTAACCACGAATCACAAAATTAAATCAAAGGAAATGTGTAATAAGATGAAAATGTGAAATCTGGACATTGATTGCATCCTTTTTTCAACCGACTGGCAACAGAAAAACGTCCAAAAAGTTGAAAGATCATAAATATTTTTCGCACATGGACATAAATTACACGAGGAGAAGAAACTTAATATCTGTATCAGCGCAAGAAAAGTGGTTTTTGCTGGGGCTGTGTGTTAATGATATATTTTCTGCACAAGATGACGAATTGAGGGTTCAGCCGACAAAATCTGGAAGCGGACTGGTGCGTCTCAATCTCTTTATCTCGGATGGTGGCCGCGGCCGGATTAAGATTTTAAATGACGTTGTGCGGTCTCTTGACTCGTTTCCAACAGATCTTCATCCTTAGTTCCCGAAAAATTGAGCGAAAGAGCGCGCGTGAATCGGTTTTGGTTCCGCCAAATTTGCGCGTTTCCGGAAATAGGGGGATATTTATGAGGCAGAACACGATTCTTCACAATCTGCATCTTCGAAAAGCAGAGCGCGCAGAAAAATCGTGTTGGCAGTGGAAAATGGGCGTAATAATTTCGCTAATTTCGCACCATGAAACGCTAAATTTAGACGTTTAATTTATTAATTATGGTGAGAGACGTGCTCACAGAATCCTTTTGCAATTGTGAAGAAATGGCACGAGAGCTAGAGAGAAAAGGTGCCCAGGAAAGATAATAAATTTGAATGACTTTGTTACAAAATTACCCCGGCCAAGTCAAATTCTTAAGGTGAAGTAAGTGAGAATTATTGCACAGTTTTCGACTAATTGCTTTGAAAAGTCGTTCTGTCAGAAAATTCATTATCCCGTTTGTCTGTTGAAATATTAATATTCCAGAACATCTTGCTACATCGGGACCTGTCAATCTATTCAAGGAATTTCTTACTTTTCATCCCTCCTCAAGAGTATCGATCTTTGCCAACTGAGAATAGGGTTACCAGTTTAATTTTCATTTAAGGATTTTATCTATATATTGCGTTTAAACGTACATAAATTCCTTTATCAATTGTATGTTTATTGACTTAGAAATTAAATAAAATTTATTCACTATTTTCAAATATTCGCAATAAAATCAAATCAAAATGTAATAAATAAAAAAATCCGTTAATTTCTTTTTAATCTTCTAATTCTGTAAAAAAATTCAATTGATTTTCTTATCTAACTTAAAAATTTAGAAAGAATCTCTATTTCCCAGAAATTGGAACAAATATGATATTTTATGATTATGTAATAAAATTATTATTATATGAATTACATTATAACAATACTATTAATATTACTAAAACATATAAAACTATTTTCAATTATAAATATAAGAAAAATAAACTAATATTCAATTATATAGTTAAAAAATGTTGTAAAAACTATTTTAGAATCTTGTGGTAATTCCTAAACTAAAATACACATCAGTTACGGATTTTTGTTAGTAATTTATATTATGCAAATATTTCATGTATTTGAGGAGGGTGGTGACTCTAAACTATTTCAGAGAGAGAATTTAAGATGTTCCACCCTCCTCCAGTCTTTCGAAATCCAATCCGCCAAGCAAGTTGTGATTCTCTTATTGGATTCGTGTTTGCCAATCGATTGGGCATGACTTTCGCGGATCAATCGCAATGACTGTTCACTTTTCATTTGACATGAGTGCGTCTGCTGCTGCTTCTGCCGTAATTGATCCAAGACAGATCGTCGATGGATGGATGAAGATAATGAACAATTTAATTATTTCGCGCTCGCTCCGAAATCCACCCTCCAAAAATACACCGTATTAATTGTTAAAGTTGTTCCAATTTAATTACATTTATCGAAAAAGGTAGGCGCCGAGTTTTTGTGTGTAAAATCATCCCAGACTCACGAACACATAAACAATTATGTGGATTGGAACAATTAAGAGCGTGGAATGGAAATGATAATGGTATAAAAACATTAGGCGATACATGGATTCGAGCTCAATTGTACAATGTGTATTTACAACTGTTGTTTATACAGGCAATGACATTTGATTGACTGGAATTGCTGCGGAATTAAATTAATTTAACTCGGCAATGACTCGGCTCACTTTAAATATATAACATAGGTATGTTTATTGGATTGCATTGTGAATGTGAAATGACTCCAATTTGATAATTGTGTGCACACACGTCGCGGTTCTGTTGCCTTTATCAGAGCTGCTCTATCAGATCATCAGCGATATGAATTGCACAAAATAAACATCCATGTTCTGTTCAATTTAAAAGTGGATAATTTATTTGCTCAAATTAAATGCATTTGCTGATTAATTGGCGAAACAAATAGAATTTTAGATCTAATTTATACATTTTCTTTACTCTTATCTTAATTTGACTGAATCATTTTATTACATAAGTGATTATACTTATTGGATTAAGAAGGAGAAATCACAATTAATTGGAAAAGATTATCATTAAAAAATGTAGGGATACTGAATTTCGTGTTCTGGAAGAAAAGGTTATTAAAATAAATAACGAAACTTTTTATAAAAAGTATATATCAGTAATGCTTTACTAATCGACCAAGTTGTGCCAAATAACGATTAAGGGTTATTAATTATTAATGGAACGATTCAATTTATTTACATTATATAAAATCGATAATTAAAACAGTACAAATTTGCCAAGTGATTTGCTGATCGCAATTGCTGTTTCACAGTCCAATTACACAGTCAAGTGACTCAATAATGCACCATTAATATCGCAATTTTAATTTGGTCTGGTAATTAAAATATTTCTGTGGATGCCCGTCTAGGAAAGTTGCGAATAAAACTTTCGATATGAAAATTGCACAACTTAAATGTGGAGTAAAGTAACCAATAAAAAGCGAATAAAAATACCGTCACGAAAAATTCGCTGAAAATCGAATTCCAGACTTTTCCTCTGTTTACGCACAGTTTGCTTGTTTTGCCCCCTTGTCCCCCTCTTATCGTTGGGGGTTGGGTAAATGGTGGAAAATGGGGCCAAGTAAATAAACGCATTTTTCACGCATATTTTTGCGCGAAATACAAACTGGTGGGAAAAGGGGGGAAATTCAATGCCTAAATAAGCAAAGTGATTTTCGTAAAGAGCAAAGAATGATCTAATTTGGCGAAGAATAAAAAGAAAGAAAGAAAAACTGGCTCCTAATATTAAATGCTAGACACTTGAATGAAGATGATTTCACGCAAGTACCATGTTTTCCTCCCCTACTGTTTTTCTTATCTTTTGATTTTCCACTCAGCTAATAATACTTTTATTATTATTGTCGTTTCATCCCTTATTCTCTGTCATTTCTCGGGGGTGGAATTTAATTCACTCGCAAATTGATTGTACCATTTAATCTGCGAACAACATGAACGATTTGTTTTGCTATCATTGACTGGCGAGGAAGGGATGAGCGGGGATAAGAGAAGAGGAAACAAAAAGACTCCCCTCGATTTGATTCGCGCAATGAATTCGCATTTAATGTGTTAATATTAGTGTGAAATTGATATGTGCTTGGGGTGATTATGGCGCAAGACATTTTCCCAAGTTCACCCTCAATTTCGATTTCTCTTCTTGTTCTTCTTCAAGACGAATTTGAGGGAGGATTTTCTCTGTTCAACTTGTTGACCGAATTCGAGTAGGCAGCTATTCAAATTGAAATTTTATCTCTAATTGCCGAGGATTATTATGTAATAATTTTTGATTTTATCGCAGCCACCATTGTGAAAATTTTAACTGGGGTGGCTTCACAATACCTAATTATTAGACTATTAAAATCTGTTGTTAGAATTGCCACCACGAATTAATGCTAAATGCGGTTTTCTGCGAAATTGTGAACAGCAATTATACTTAACTTTTATGACTAAAGCAATAATGTGTTAATCTTCATTGAATTTCGGACTAATCATTGTTTTTTTCTCTCTCTCGTTTCAGGAAGAAGTAAGTACAATACGAAGAAACGACGACTCCTTGAAAATAACACGAACTTGAGTGAGATACTGTTTATGATTTTTTAAATATTCAAACAATTTATTAATTAAAACGGGTTTGAATACTAACTTATAAATGTTATAAATGTTTTTTTAAAATTTTCTTTTTGAAAACAACAAGATTTAGTAATTTGTTTTTAATTCTACACGTGCTTTAAGCTTTTTGCGTCAATATTATATTTAATTTTTATTTAAATATTAGATTGGAATTACATTGGATTTTAGAAAAAGTATACAGTGTAAATTGAGGTTATAGCCGCACCCGTTTATCCTTGATATCTCAGGAACCAAAAGAAGCTGGATCTTCAAATTTACACACAGAAGGAGAAATATGTACAAAATGGCATAGGGGGTGTTTCTGGATTTTTGCTATTTTTAGCTCACATCTGACCGAGCTATCTTGTAACCCAAATGGCTTTGACTATCCTGCCAAAATTTGAGCGCATTCAGTCCATGCGTCTTAGTGCCAGGGCCCTCAGAAGTTTTTCCAACGAAATGAGTTTTTATTTACATTTTGTTCAATTAAACAAACTGGAGGAGTTTCGCTAATTTAAATATTATCCTGGTACTTATTTCATCCCTTAAGGAATCATCTTTGTCTTAAAATAGAATTTTCTATTTATATTTTTTTAATTTTTTTTCTTTCAAAATGACATATGGACAAAATGGCATGCCTCTCATTTTGTCAATTAGTGGTATTTATCTAATTAAACTGCACATATTTTGTCCATAGATAGCCAAAATGCCAAGAAATTATAAGAACTCAACTCATCGTCAGTCCTGGAGGCAAGAAAATTTCGAAGTCGAAATTTTCCTAATATTAATCCTTATAATAAAAAGAAATGTTCACGTTTATACTCCAAACACATTTTTTCGAGATCTAGACCCAGAAGGGGATGATAAATTATTGGCATTGGGTTTACAGTTCTTCAACATACGTTCCTAGATGAACACAGGGTTTTGTTTGCAAAATTATGCCTATAAATACATCGAATTTACAGGTATGCCATTTTGTCCATACGGTTTTTATACCGATTTTTTTTCGCCTCATTTTTTGCAACAATTGCATATTAATTTTAATAAATATATAACCAAACATGATTACTGTATAATATGGCGTTGTTGTGTGCTACCCATAAAGAATCATGATCCAAAAACAAAACACCATGCCATTTTGTACATACTGCCCCTATATCTCTTTACTTTTTTGAAATTCGAAAAAATTGTTATACTATTTTCTCGATTTTCGAAATAAGGATTTTTAGACTTTAAATGTGAGCTACTGCCGGCCTGCTATGACGTCGCGACACAAATTTTGGCATATACGTTTCGGATTGGCTAACGACCCCCATCAATAGAATGTTAAAATAATGCCCCATAACGGAGAAAAGAGGGGTGCGGCTATAAACTCAATTTACATCGAACAAATATTATTATTTACAAAAATAAAGACTAACATTAAATATTTTTACTATTGCGTATATTTCTGTGATTAGATTATTATTTTCATCTTTAATTTAATTTAAATATTAAATTAAAATGCATATTTATCTTAATAAGTACAATGGCCNGGTGCGGCTATAAACTCAATTTACATCGAACAAATATTATTATTTACAAAAATAAAGACTAACATTAAATATTTTTACTATTGCGTATATTTCTGTGATTAGATTATTATTTTCATCTTTAATTTAATTTAAATATTAAATTAAAATGCATATTTATCTTAATAAGTACAATGGCCAAATTAATCTTTAAATACGTAAGTCAATGTATTAAAAAAATATTCATAATTATAATTAGAACATTTCACAATTACTTAGAAGAACAACAGTTCTTCGACTAAACATATTAACCGGATTTGAAAGTAATCTACACACTTAATTACAAACATAATTAAAGAATCAAATAATCTTATTCGCAAATTATCAATAGTATGGCAGACACATTTTAAAAGCACTAAATTCGTGGAATAACCAGATCTTTCTATTAGTATTAGGCTGTAATTATAAAAACGATACCAAAAAGAACAATATGAGTAGTCTCTTTGGTTGTGTATGATCTGTTTCTATTTCAAAAACTTGTCAATACGAGCTAAATAATATCATTTGAGCTTGACACAATGATACTCATCACATAAGGTCGAATAATTAAAGGAATTGTTTTTAGTAAACAATCTTAAAAATTGATAAATGAATGCTATTCAATAACTCTAATTTTAAAAATACATTGTTTATCTAGACTAGTAACTGTTGTTGAAGAACATTATATTTTTATATTACAATTTGGAAGATTACAAACTTAGTATAATATTCAATATTTACTAAAATATAATAAATAATCGATATTACAAGTATATCTATTTCATATTTCGCCTTAACGGAAAATGAATCCAATTAAAATGGATATCAAACAAAATTAGATTCCATTTAAGACCTTTCTGCCTCGAGTGAGTGTCTTTGAAAGAACTGCCTGAGGCAATCTTTTAATTGAATATCACATTAACTTGTCCGCAAATGGATTGAAATACGTGTTTTGTGCAAATTCCCAATAACATGATTAAACACGGGAGGAGCAAGGTGTAAATCAGTGGAAATACTGCTCCTGAGAGACCAACCAGATATAGACAATTGTTCAGCCATTGTTTGTAATGTCGCAAAATTGCGGTGGTTCTCGTTTTAATGATGTTATTGCGATTCTCCGCGCGACATCTCATTGCTGAAAGAGACAATTACCTTGACGTGCTGGCTAGAGAGATTCCAACTATGCGAGGATAGTTGGGAGGACGGAGGAGAGGCTAGCTGGAAATATGTTGTCGATTAATCATCAAACCATTGTTCTTTGACAATTTTACAACAAAGAAGACATTTGTTTTAATCGTTGTCATCATCGTCGACTACTCTACAGAGCTCAGTACTAAATGGTTTGGTCTTTAATGTTTCACAGGTCCCCGAACGAGAAAACCAAAAAAGCCATCTGGAGAGAAAGGGTCATCATCAGCATCGGCAGCAGTGTCAGCGGCAGTGATACCATCAAATTCGTCAGATTCATCAGGGAATGGAGGGGCAGCTGACGATAAACGACCAAGGACGGCATTTAGTGGGCCTCAGTTGGCTAGATTAAAGGTAATTGCCTTTCATTGTTATTTAGTTGATTATACTAATGAAGTAAAATCTGTTTAAAAAATGAATTTAACATTTATATGTATGTTAAAGAAATCAATTTTTAAATTATGTGTTTAAGTGTCATAATACTTATTTGTATCCCAAGGGTGTGTAAAGTCAACTGTTTTTTAGAAGTGAAACCAGTCGATATTAACTGTTTCACAACTTTTGAATTGAAAACAATCCTACGTTTGAGCAGTACTTAAATTTTATTTGTAATTTTCTTCAAAGTCCATTTAAATGAGTTTATGCATTTTTGTAACTTAAAATTGAT